>QYAM01000039.1:3191-160524 GCA_003988965.1 Neobulgaria alba
ATGACGAATAGTTAATTCAATTTGTTGTGGTTAAGAAATATTAGATCTTGTTGTAGATATAGGAAAAAATTCGCGGCTGACTGATATTCGCGGCTGACTAGTAAACCACGTTATAAGCGTTATAAGTACTAACCTTATTTAGTATAAGGTTAAAACCTTAGAACTAGGTTCTTAGATTATTTTTAAGACTATCTTAGACTTCTTTTTATTTATATTATTAATTTTTATTAGATTCTTAACACTCCCTCTTAAGGTAGATTAGGTCTTAATCTTTTATAAGCCTTATTTAGTCTATAATCTTTTAAACGCTACTTATTTAAGCGGCTTTATTATTTTATTTATAACTATATAAGTAGTAGGTATATAATTAACTTTAAGACGCCTCTTTTTTATTAAATCTTAAACGAAGTAATAAGAGATATTAATATATTTAAATCGTTTATTTAAGTAAGTATTTTTTTTAAGTATAATAGCTTCTTAGTTATTTTTAAATATTTAAACTAAGTTAATGTCCTTTTTAATATACTTTATAAATCCTATATCTTTTAATACTTATATAAACTATTAGCCTAGCTTAATATAGCTTATTAGTATTATATACTTTAATTTATAACTAGATATAGTTACTAAACGCTACTTCTTACTTAATTATAAAATAAGACTATAAAAGAATATTATAATACTTTTAAATATACTTTTCTTATTAATCTTATTATTTACTTAATTTATATTTAAGTAAAGTATAAGATTCTTATATTCTTCTTTTAGTTTATAGTAGATTCTTATCTTAACTATTAATCTAAGGTATTAAAATAGTATTTTTAATATATATTTATGGTACTTTACTAAGTTACTTATATTTTCGATAAACCCCCTTTTTTCAGATTCTCTAAGTGAGTGTAACCCATAAGAGATAGCGTTACAAGGGCCTTGAGATAGTTGAGCTACAAATGAACTGCAGTTATGTGCCCCTGAGGGTATATCTAAAAAAGCGTGATGTTCAGCTCACTGCATCTCTTTTCGTTAAGACTCTCTCTAAAGTTCACGGCACAGTTGCGTGGCACAGCTTTGGCTACATGGCATTGGAGTTAATGTGCTTACCGGAGACCTTAAATCCATCTTTAGCAGAGGGATAGGGTGATAAACGCGGAAAGATAGAGTATCTGGCTTTTTATCGTGAACGAGGGATATTTCTTAGTAATGAAAATCATCCTATTATATTCTGATCTGGATTATAAAAGGTGTCGATTTCTTCCATAATTCTGTAGCGGAGCAGTTTAAAATTCCATCAATCATCGCTTGGAATTCCTTCAGTTTTTGGCATCTTCTTAAATATGTTTTCCTATAAAATCAGCTTTGCTGCTCTTGCAGGGTTTATCTCTCAAGCAGTAGCCGACGACGTTATCTCCTTTGGGAATTTAGGCTCTCAAACTCTAACTTTCTGTTGGTATCCGGCAGCAGGTCAGCCTGCCGTACATGGAGGAACTATGTATGTTTACCTTTTGTGACTAGGACTTTCAAGCCCGAATCCCGTGAGCTTCGAGAGCTTCGAGAGCTACGTTGGAATTCTATTCAATCATTTTCCCAACTTTCTTCATATTTATCTTCTGTGAAACGACAACAGTACGCTAATGTATGCACAGTGCTGCAGGTCAAGTCGTCGATTATACTCTCCCAACTGGATGGTCTGGAATGGTACGTGTATCTCATAGTTTTCGTTCACAGGCGCAAATCAAACGAAATATACTCTAGCATCACTTGTGAGGTCATTGTGCTAAAATTCCGAGTAGTTCCACACCACCCCAACAAATGGTGGCGATTGTGCCTCTCCCACAGTTGTCGGGGAAATCACTTTCCAGGGAGCCTATGGGTATACTTGGTTCGATGTTTCTGCAGTGGATAATTGCTGCGATAATTCTGGTGTTCACTATCTTTACTCCAGCTCTGACAGACCCAATAATTCTGGATGCATCACCTTCCCTTGCAGTAATGTCTATAACAACCCAGGCGACCTACAAACTCATAGCACCCCATACACCGATTTCGTTTGCCAGCTTGGGGGCGGCTTTGTCCCATAATCGATGAGAATTTCGGCCTTTATCGGTCTCTTTCAACACGAATCACCAAGAAGTCCGGGGTGCTTCTTCACACAGTTCGCCTTCTTGTTTAATTCGACGGGTAGCCGATTTGGAGGCTGTGATTATTGGAGTGTTATCTAGAGGGGTTTGGTTTCTCGGGGTAGAAGATCGTTATTTTGGAAATACGCACAATAGGCAATTGCATGTGGCGTGCGATATACTCAAGTGACAAAAATGGATAGTTGTGGACCTCAAGGTAGTGAATTAAGTTTTTCTGATATGAAATTTCTAAAATGCATCATTCTTGAAAAGTTTTTATTCATCGAGAAGGATAAGACAATTCATTGATGAAGGCTATTTTACGTGCACTAAACATTCTAGTTATATTAGGGACACTTACGATATTAAATTTCCTAAAGCTCGTTCGTATATGAAAAGCCGGCCCCTTAGTTACCCATAAAAGAGGCTGATAAGTAGATATAAGCAATCTTTTGATAATGGGGGTCGCATCGGCACTCCTACGTGCTTGTAATTACTTCCTGATAGATTTCGTTCCCAACTGTAAGCAGTTTTTATCTCTTATTTTACCAGCAAGCTTTCTATCTTGGTCTAAATTAATATTAATATATGCTTCTGCTTTTTTATATCCTTGTCTATACATCTTGTACCACCACTCAAAGTCTGGTATTTCCCTTTCCATCTATGTCATGAGAATCTCTGATCCATTCCTCTTTCCACACCACATCTCTCTGCTTTGTAATTCCTTCAACAGTCCTGAGTGGGATCTCATCGCCACTACGATGGCTCTCGCTGTCGCTTCCCTGACTAGCCACAATCACAGACAATTTGTTCCTATGGGCCGGTCGAAAATCTGTATCACTTTCCCCAGCCCCTGTCAGTTCTTCAAAAGTTCGAGAACCTAACTTCCGAGACTTGCTAGAAGTATCTCCTCCACCAATCGTTCCTCGGCTCTTCACCTTGTTGGAGGTTCCCTTTGTAGATAGCCCCAAGGATATGTTGATTCGAGACAACGCAAGGCGTATCAGAGGACTCTGTGTAAATAAATACATTAGTCCGTAAGACTCAAAGAGGATTAGTAGACGGAGGGCAAGACATACCAAAGTGGGTACGCATGCAGAAACGATACCACTGCTGATCTCGATTATGTTCCAAGCGCATCCTATTGACAAAGAATCTTCTCGAGTAAGTACATGTTGGACGTTCAGAGGAAACATTACTTACAAGGAAGATCCTTCGCATCATAGTTGAGGTAGACAGTAAATCTGAATATACTTGAAAAAACCACGAAACTACCCAATAAGAAAACCACAGAAAGCATCGCCTTTTGCATAGTATTCGTCTGAAGCTTCCAGATCAGCGGCATTGGGAGACAGAGGATTCCGATATCAGTTATGATGTTTGGTACAGCAATGACAAGCTGGATGGTTCTCACATCCAAACAATGTCCAGCAACCCATGGTTCCCAATTCTTATTAAAAGGCGTGCATTGCGTTTCGGCCAGGATGACGATACCAACGGTCATCGCAATAGTAATCCCACCTAAAATGTACCCACCGATTCGCATTGATCGAACGGGGAAAATTCGGAAGTACATTAGAAGGAGAGATATCTTCGTGATTGCAAGATTTATGATGTAGAGAGGCTCGTTGACGAGAAGGATCTACTGAGTCATTACTATGAGTTATTCCGGATGGGATGTGACGGAAAGAACATTGGAAGTAATACCTTTCCCAACGTCATAGCATTATCCAAGGTCAAGGCACCAGAATGAAGACCCAATCCATTTTTCACCACTAATTATTGAATTTTATAATCAGTGCCCCTAGTCTTCATCTGCAATTCCAACAATTCTTTATTCCAACTTACACTCAATCGTACAAGCAAAGTTACCTGCCATGCAGACGAGGGAGGCTAACATCAACCAGTCATCCAACGCATATTTCATGCTCTGCTTGTACCTCGATGCGAACCTCAAAATTACGAAAATAACTCCAACGATAGCAAACCAAATGCTGAGAAGTCGAGTCTCTCTCCGTCGGTCTTGAGAAAGGTCCTGCGTGGCCGCTATTTTCATAGCGGCGGCCAGGTACGCTACCAGTCGGGCGTCGTTGTCGTTACTCGGCGTTGACATCTTAGTCGAAAAAATGAGTCCATCATGGAGTGTTGGGAAGAAATAGGACTGTGATTTTCCTAAGTAGTCCTAGGTACACTTGGGAGGGAAAATTATTCTCACTCATATCCTCCAGAAAAGGCAACATCCACAAATCGGAAAATAGCTTGGTGCTGTTGGAACTTGAGACTCCTCGTAAGCTCCGTTTGCCGAGCACGGTTCGCTGGGAGGTATGGGCAACAAACAGACATGTGCCATTATTTTTATGCGTACCAACTGCTCGGTCGAGGGACGATGGAATAACTGGGCTGTTTTTCAAGTTTTCAGTGTTCGAATCTTGGGAATGTAACTCTGAACATAAAGTTTAGACTTAGAAGGTACACGTCTGCGATTTTTACCCATTTCCACCTTCTTTCTCGCTTCTGAACCAAAATCAATATACTACTTGGCCCGACAAGGGATGGAAGCTAACAGTTGCCCGACGTAGCATTCGAAATTGTGCTTTGGCAAGGAGCAGAACTGTGGGGCATGCAGTTGGAGATGTTTTGGAAACATGCGCTTTCCTAACCTAGCACTAAGTGCGAAGCGTCTTTCTCCTACCGTACGCTTGTTTATATGCCCCTATCCCCCACACAACTCATTTCTTGGACTTACCTTTCGATATTCTTGTACCTCTGAGACTCAAGGAACTTACAATGACTATCTTGAAGCCTACTATTGTTATTGCCCATGGTGCTTGGCAGACACCAGACGGCTACGAGGGCTTTGTTGCAAATCTCAAGACCAAGGGGATTGACGTTATAGTTCCCCATCTTCCTTCAGTTGGTGGAACAGCCTCTCCACTTCCAGGACTCCCAGAGGATGTGGCAGTTGTTAGGTCAATCCTCACGAAACTTGCTGATGAGGGAAAGGAAAGCATCCTCTTGTGCCATTCGTATGGAGGGGTGGTTGGGAGTGTTGCCGTTGAAGGACTGGATACTGCATCGAGGACGAAAGATGGAAAGGAGGGAGGAGTGGTGAAGGTTGTCTTTATGAGTGCTTTCATGATACCGAAAGGAAAGAGTTTGTTAGACATGTTAGGTGGAAAACCGTTGCCCTGGATGAACATACAGGTATGCACTGTGCCTCACCCAGGCTTAAACGAAGCTGATAACCTATCAACCCTAGGGCGACAAATGCTTCGCCGTTAAAGAGAATATGCCTGAAGTCGCATTTCACGACCTATCAACTGAACAATCTGCTTTCTGCTGTAGCCAGTTGACGTACTCCTCTGCCATTGTCTTCGGCACTCCTTCAACATATGAACCATGGTCGAATGGGATTCCTTGTGCATATATCTTCTGCAGCGAGGACCATGCATTACCATTCCCTGCTCAACAAGGCATGTCACTTCAATTAGGACCACAAGCAGAGACGTACACCCTCAAATCAAGTCACTGCCCTTTTTTGAGTATACCAGATCAATTGGTGGAAGTCATTGAGAAGCTGTCATAGGCATAGTGAACAGAGGTTGACTTCTGGGGGAAGAAAAGAATACACTAAAGGGGGAATGGGGGACCGAAATGTAAGATAAAATATTAGAGGAACGGGAGCTGTTGTAATCTTACAAGATTGGCTTAAAGAAATTAGAAAGAAGAACAAAGCTGTTTTCGCCCTGACGTTCGAATAAATTTTCCTCGAGTGTTTGTATTACTATAAAATATATGCGTGTATTTCCATCCCTCCTAAGTATTAAGTTTCACGGCAGGGGAACCCAATTAGCTAAGCTAAGTTTGTAAGTTGAGATACGTCGGATTTTGTCCCATGATAAATCGTGAATTCGTCGAGATTGATCAAACTCGCGGGGCTTTATATGGAAGCTGTGGTAGCGATAGTTGTTATGGGGATAATACTAAAGAAGCTTAAAATATTTACATCTAACTAACTATATCCTCGTCGTTAGAATTGGTAACGACCTATAAAAGGGATAAAGTCACATTGACGATGGTCGGGCTGCTTTGGGGCTGCTTGCTTGTCAGTTCTAGCTGAGAGCTATTGAAAACTATCCGTCAATCAAGGGTGGTGAAAATTACTCTTCAGTTTGGGTGTTGATTATAAATTAGAAAAAGCTTAGATTGTTTATAAGTATACAGCTTACAAGATTTGGTAAGGGGATTTTCCTTCAGCACCCTTGTTTCTTTAAGTTTTCCGGCCTCGTTTTTCACACTTAAATGGATTTGCACATTTAAACCCCTCTGTTAGGGAATTCCTCCCTAAATTTTCCCAAAGATGGGATTTTGACAATCAATATGTAGGTGTCTAGGGAATAAGCCTTCCTTATGTAAGTTTGTACAGTTTTTATTTCCAGAAGTTTCCAGTCGCCGTTTCGTAGGGATATACTGCTAGTTAAGTTTTATGCTATCATCCTCATAGATTTATAGATGTCTCAGTTGTTAATCTAGAACGAATCATGCGAGTGAAGTTATTTCTATATATATCTCTATTCTGGTATAATGTTGAGGATTGAAACGGGAATATATGGTAGAGAGATGGCTGATTCAAGATCTATTTTTGTCACGTGATTTCGCTTGTATTGGTTTGAGATGAGATGTTAAAAAGGTACACATTACGCTCTGCAATATGTGTAACGTCGCGTTTTGTTGAGATGGTACAGGCGGAATCAAAACCGTATTCATGGCCTGATGCCTTTGAAGACTAAGTGTCATTAGCAATTGATCAAGAGAAAATCGTAATACCTCGCATGAGGATCGCCATCATCCTAAGAAGCCAATAAGTGCATGAACTAAACTAGGATTCGATTGGAGATCTCGCGTTCGCGTTCGCGTTCGCGTTGAACGCATCCACTTGTAGGGAAAGCTCCATATTAAGGCTCTGATTTCGCGCATGACAAATATGCTGCATTTCTAATCAAGTAACGCTGCCTCGCTTAGGTTAAGTGATATGAATATATAGAGTTAAAACAATAAGTAAGTACCGAAATCATATCTTCACTTGGACTCATTGACATAGACAATCACAAAAATGTCACAAATAATTCGTGTCGGTCTCATTGGTCTCTCCGCAGACATATCTCAAGGAGTAACTTGGGCTTTATTGGCTCATCTTCCATACCTTCTCCAATCTCCCAAATATCAAATTGTCGTTTTGCAGAATAGCTCTTCTGCAGCAGCTCAGAAGGCTATTGATTTCTATGCTCTTCCTGGAAACGTGAAGGCTTATGGAACTCCTGAAGGTAGTCATTCTCAATTTCAAGCCTGAATATCGCTTACAAGATATAGAATTAGCAGCAGACCCCAATGTCGACCTCGTTGTATCTAGCATTCGCGTTGACAGACATGGAGCGAGTGTCGTTCCCTCCATCCGCGCTGGCAAGGACGTTTATGTCGAATGGCCTCTTGAACGTAATTTCGAGGAAGCAACGAAACTCCATCATCTTGCTCAAGAGTACAAAGTGCGCAGTATTATTGGTCTGCAATCTGGGTTCATGCCTTTCGCCCAGAAATTGAAAGAGATTATCGATTCTGGACGAATTGGCAGGGTTACAAGTAGTTCTAATACTACCTATGATTCGGATTTTGGAGCACATGGGCAGGAGAATGTTGAATATTTTGCTGATAGGAAGATTGGTGGGAATTTGTTGACCATTCACTTTGGTCATGGAATGGAGTTTATGCATACTGGTTCGTAATTCATATATTCCTCCCAAACTGAACCGGAATATTGAGCAATTGAAGCCGTGACTGACGAAATACAGTTCTTGGTGACATCAAAGAATTTAAAAGCACCTTGTCTGTCCAATATCCAATCATCGACATTAAAAATCGAGCCGGCGAGATCGTCAAGAAAGGAGTCACACGTACATCACAAGATCATGTTCTTTTCCAAGGAACTCTGGAGTCAGGAGCCGTATTCTCATATTTTATGCGCGGAGGACCAATCTTTCCAGGTCATCCTACCCTAGAATGGAGAATTCAAGGTACCAAAGGAGAGATTCGGCTTACGAGCGACCAAATGCATATCTTCCTTTTTCACGATGCTATCAAAGTCGAGGTCTTCGATTACGAGACTGACAAGGTGGAGGAAATTGCGTTGGAACCTCCAATTATGGGATTGTTGCATGGGGGAGGTGGAGTTGCTGTGAATTATGAGAAATTCTGGGAGTCGAAGTTTGGAGATCCAGAGAAGGGTAAATATAAGACTTTCGAGGACGCTATTAAGTTGTATGGAATTATTGATAAGATGGAGAAGGCGTTTGATCAACAAGTTAAGTGAGCCACGCAAGCCCGTGTGGGAGAAATGGTTATACGGATGTGAACATGGTGCGTAGTACGAGTTTTTCAAGCCATATTGCAATGCTATCTTACAATTTTATAATTGTCACATGTCTTTCAAGGATTCTACACCTTCAAAAGCTGAAGTCCCCAAATATCTATCCTCCTATCACGGCAGAGATCTATAAAACTTTGCGAATTGGTTGTGAATGACCGGGGTTTAGAAGCAGAAGAGTGGGAATTAGAGACAATTCTAGATTCTAGGTTTAGAACTCGTTGGAGAAAACTCTCGCTTTCGTATAGCTGATAAGGGTAACGTTTTCCGGATGAATTCAGTCGTGATATAGGGGGAGTCGGGGCCTGGTTGTAGTTGGGTGTTTGGACGATGTATTCTCTCAGGGGTTTTATGTTTTATCAACCCCAAATGTTTTTATCAACTTTTAAAGTGTTGTCAAAACTGCAACCCAACACTGTGCCAAATTATGACATCACTACTACGTCAAGACCTTCAACTTTCAAGAATAGGAGAAGTTGTATCAGATTCAGCAACACAAAAGTTTCAGAAGCCTGCCTTCCTGTAAAGCTTTCACGACTCCCATGGGGAGTTAGCCTTCGGCTTACAATAAAGGCTTGCTCCTACATCGTTGACAGAAATATTTATACCATTTTAGAAGCGTGAAACAATCAATTTATCCCCTTCGTCTTCTAAGAATATCTCGAATGTCATGCATAGAGCATTTTAATCCAGCAGTTGATCTTTGCGCATATATTTGAAGAGCCGCATTACAAGATTTCCGAAAACGTAAAGAAGGTATTTGTTGCTACGCTAAAAATTACCGTCATTTCCCTACCATTTCAAGAAGCTTGGCCTAACCCGACTTCATCTTCCACTCTCGGACCCCAACTTCCCAATCCAAGGGCCTCAATAAATGTAATTTGCTTTTGATAAACTAATTAGTCGAAAACGAGGGTCTATTTATCCCTAGAACGATAGCACGAGAATCCTTGGACTTGAAGTAAAAAGTTCTTAGTACTAATCTAAAAAGTTTTTTCACATCCCTTATCACTACCTAACGATTGCTAGCTTCAGGCCCATCTATGATAAATTCAGCCAGATGACTTAAATAGAAACCTTAGGCCTCTGTAACAATAATATCCTCAAGTAACTAGAATGATACAACAGAGGACTCTAAGATTCACCATAAAGCTTGCTTCTTACTTCGGGAAGAGCAATATCTAAGAACGAGCAATTTGCGATTCCATGAATCTTTGAAAACATACATTATATTTTATCCCAAAGAAGAAGAAACAATCATCGATTATTTTATTATTATTAAGTCTCTTCCTACTGCCGTTTTTTTAAGAGCCATTAAACTTCCATCGACAGAGAATTTCCTATCAAAAGCTTAATTCTCGAACCTAAATTAATAAATATTTTATCTCAGGCTACATTCAAGAACATAAATAAATATTTTTGAGGTAAAATAGTGCCCAGAAGGAGGGGTACAGTTATTGTCTGTATATTTCCCCTTAACTTTAGATTAAAGATCTAGCTAATATGAAAAAATCGGGCTTATATACCTATTCTAGACTATCTATCTCTATTCCTCCTAATACTTTTATATTCAAAAGTGATCACGGTCCATATTACTAAACAAAAAACAAATTTCTCGAATTCTCCTCGGCTTTCTCTAATTAAACATACAGACTCATAGGTATCTAAAAAGCAACCACCACATATAAATTACACAAAAACATATATGCAATGGAGCTATTAACAAGGTTGTACTTACGATCCGGAAGAAGCTAGGATTTCTCTTTTATAAAAATTGGAGGCAGCGTTTATTTCAGGTAAATTAGTAGTTGTTAGTAAGGTCAAGAGTTATCTTATAAAAACAGATTCAATTAAGAGTAGCTTAGTCATATAATCCACAGCTGTTGCACCTATCGTTAATATTATTCTTATTATTAAAACCCATACCAAATCTTCACTTCCAGTTTACACACCGTCTTCTCTTTAATATCTAGCTACTTGTAGACCAATTACTCCTTAAAAACTTTACTCTTAAACTACAATTCTATGATAGAAAAATATTTATAGAAGAACTTGTTTATATAACTATTAAGACGCTCCTCTTAAATGAAAACGACAGAGCCATAGGATTTTGGTAGAGAATTAAGAATGAGCCTTTTATATATATATCTAGAAGGTAAACGTTATTTTGTTCACTGCTCCTCATAATCGGTTTAAGGAAAAGTGACATAAACTCTATGAAGTATGTAATTAGGAATATTAAATCTAATATTCATACACTAGCTTAATAAACCAAGGATATATAAAGCGTCACTTAAACCAGATTTTGATCTCAAATTCTTAGTTGCAAACCTCAGGATATGTCATATTGCACTTCGATACTCAGTCTTGCCGAGAAGGACGCCTGTATCTTGCTTCTGAATAAACTTACTCGAATGTCAAATACTCACTATATTCATCTAGACATCAACAAAAAGCATAATTAGGATATATTATTGTTGTTAACTTCCATGTTAATATCAACTTCTTTAGCCTCCGGGAAGGGTGCTAGGATAGTTACTCTAATTAGGACCTAAAATTAAAATATCCACAACGCTAATCTTTTGACACCCTTAAGCACTTTAAACCTTTTCTATGCTTATACCCAATATAAAGACAGACAACTACCCCCTAATAAAGGTGAAGATGGAATTTTGGCTATTCCTTGAAGATTTTAAAAGATTAGAAGAGGTGGGCTTTATACACTTACTCCTCCGCCACCTCCGACATTCTACTTCTACTTCTCTTTTCGGAAGTCCGAGGATTTAAATTGAAAGTGAATTTCACCTCATACGCTCTCATTCTAAAAAGACTATTAAGTTTTAATTTTAATTTCAGCAATAATTAAAAACCTCCAGAGAAATTCTCATTTTTTTAACTTCTATAAAAACTACCCTATTGCAATTACCGAAAATCTTTCATGCAAATGATTACCACGCTTAGCAGATGATTATATTATGCATGCTAAGTTCTAATTACCTGAGCCAAGACATATATTACCTATAAAAATTTCCAGGCAGATTTTTATTATTATTAAAGGGTCGCTAAAATCCATCACTCCACTATTTATGCGCAAGAAAATAAACACAAGTTTTTTATTTTCCCTACTTGTGAAAGAATCTCGCTATTGATACTTTTGCCGTTGCTATTCTTAGAATCACTAAATATATATATATATATAAAACCAAACCCTCAATTGGCGATTCCTTGGCCTTACAATCAATCATTCGAAAATCATATTAGATTCTACACAACTGGCCAAAGAGATATTTAGATATCGCAACATCCTATTGAGAAATGTGATGAGGATGTACAAGTTCCATTGTGTAATCTTGGTTGGATATCAGATTTGGAAAGGGAGGATTTTATATATTTCAAAGTCAAGTGGAATCACGAGCATTTGCGATATTCTATTTCAAAACTAGGTTTAACCAGAAGTGAGATGTTCAAAGGGTGAAGTCTCGTCATTTTTTAACCTGATGCTCAAGATATATCTTCCCTCCCAGCCCAATGTAACGCCTTGATAAACGCCTCTATCAAAAATTCCACCCTCCCTTAAAACAAACACCCACCTAAAACATCTTCGTAATTCCCCCAAGCAACATGTTCCTCTTCTGTTTATTGACATACTTACTAACATCATCCGCCCACCCTGCACTGTTCTCCTGCATCTTATCCATACTATCCCCCATAATATTCAACTTCTCTGTCCTCTCATTCAGCTGCCTCGTCATATACTCGCCCCATCCCTCATTACTCGTTCCCGCCGTTCCCCCCGCAACACCTCTACTACTACCCAGTTGCCCCCCTCTAGCCAACCTATCCTCTTCCGCAGCAGCAGCTATCATCCTCTTACTTGGTGGTCTATCCGGTCCCCCAATAAGCAGATCAAGATCCGTAGGAGAAACATACTGCGTCCCCGCAATCCATTGTAAATTCGAAATCGTCGGGCGTGGAGGAATCATAGCTTGAGGATTAAAAAGCTTATCCTTCGATTTCCCCAACCCTTGACCAGTACCCCAAACCCCAACCATAGCAATTTCCGAAGGACCCGTCCATCCAAATACATCTCCGAAAGGAGTGACGATTGAGCTTGAGATCCGTGTTTTATCTAACATGTCGAGTTTGGAGATACCGAGCTCTTTGAGGGCGGGGAGGGAATAAGCTCTTGTTGTTCCGTCACCGAAGACGCCGACGAGGGCGTAGCCCCGGTCTTCGAAGATGGAAACGTTGGCACTGTCGCAAAATATGGAGTCCCAAGTTCGGTGGGCTCCTTTTGCTGTTGCGGGCTTGAAGATACGAGCTTCTGTTTGTGTGGCTGTGATAGAGTTAGAAGGATCTTGGAATAGAAGGAAGGAATAACTTACCAACAACCAAAGTCCCATGCGTTTGTTGACCCGTTCTCAGAGCAGCAACTGAAGGACCTGTTGTGGAAGCAGGCTTACCAGTGGCTGCAACAATAGGTGTAATTGAGATAATCTTATCTGCTAATGTGGCTACACCTACAAGTTGTCCGGTATATCCTCCATTTGCTTGTGGAAGAATCTTAAATGTTGCCACTTTACCAAGATAGGTTCCAACAAAACATGCAATACTAGAATATTTATCTTCTTCCAAGGTCATGACTCCAAATTCGATGCACACTGGCCAATCTTGTTTTGCAGAGCTTGTACCGCCACCCTTCTTCCCCAGGAAACTGCTCCGTTTGTCAGGCTTGACGAGTTCATTCACTGAACAGCTGAATATGACGGCAGGTCCACGGAGGTCAACGATGGAGAACATTCCCCCTTCCGATCCTACGCCGACGAACCCAACATCTGACATCTTCAATACACTAATTGGACCATGACCCTGGTCATATAGGGCAAAAGGTTGAAGCCCTTCTTTTAGACTAGGCTCGGCTCGGGTAGAGATGTCTGTAATTCCACCCTTGATAGCCTGTGGGGGATTTGGTGATTCCCGCCCAAAGAGCTTGTTGCCTCCCCATCTGTAAACAACTACTTCACCAGCAGATGTACCAACTACCAGCTCACCAGTTGAAGGCCCCATACTCAGTGCTGTAATGTTGACTTCATCATAATGATCAAGAGCTCTTGCCACGTCAACTTGCAGAGTAGTACTATTTTCAAGCTCGTCGTTCTGTCCGGCATCCCAAACTCGAACCGTACCATCACCATGAGCCATCTGGATAATATTGCGGCCTTCATATCTCCTCATTGGTTTATGAGCTTCGACACCACCACGAAGAAATTTAGGACCTTGTTGACGATTTTCAGTCATGCCAAGCCATCTTCCCCGTTCTACAGGAGCAATGGCCATCGAGGTGACAAAAGGATGAACGAATGAAACGGAAGGATGTAGTTGATTCGTAGGCGAAATAGGATGACCAGAAGGAAAGCTTAGAGTGACGAGTTCTCCAGATGTTAAAAGTGCAAGAACAGCAATAGGATCTTGGGCACCAGCGAAATGTGGCGATGATCTTGGAATAAGACAGAAATCCACTACCTCAGCCCCTGCTGGTGTAGGAAGTAAATATTGTCGTTTTGGTTCAAAGTGATCTGTGAGCATCGGCCATGTCGAAGTTGCATAAACAGGCGTAGGTCCCAGTTCAAGAAATGTAAGGCCTTTTTGGGGAATGGTGGTATTGACACCACCAGCGACCAGAATCCCGGTATCATCCGGATTCTCTTTACAACACCAAGCTATTCTAGCAAATGGCTCTTTGAGTGCAAATGACCCGGGAACATTTCCGGCGGTAGTGATTCTCGTACCTGGCTTGTCGACATGTGAGTCGAGCAATGTCCTAGCCATTACGATTCGACCATCTTTTGGATCCCAGAAGACAAGAGTGCTATCATCATGGGCAGTGCCAATAAATGTGCCTGTCGGGTGCCAGAACACTTGTGTAATATGAGGTTTTCGGACCGTATCTTTCGAAAGAGGGTCTGCATTTCCACCTGGAGCTCCAGCAGGCACCTCGTATTGGAAGTACTTGATTGGTTGATTCTGCTTGAACGAATATATGACTGCTCCTTCAGTATATCCTATCAAAAGTTGTCCAATATCTCTAGGATGTAATTGCATAGACACAATTGCCAAGAGTCTTGACCTAGGACTCCTTTCCCTCCAGAAATTGGGTAATCGTAGGGGAGCCAGTTTCTCTGTCTCCAAGTCATAGGCAATGACTTCTCCACTCTGTAATCCGATCAAGACCCAGTCTAACATAGGGTCACTGACCAATGATGTTACGATTCCTGGTGGTGCATAACTGGCGAGCTTCGTCCCTCCCACCAGATCCCATATTATAACCTCATTCTTTGAGTCCAAACTTATTAGTCGGTCGGAGCAGAATTGGAGGGTCTTGATGGAGGCTCTGCGAGGGAGTGTGAGTGTAACTTGGACTCTGTTCCCACCAAATATATAAATCTGTCCGCTGCCAAAGGTTGTTTCGTTTGTTCCTATTGCGAGGAGGGATTGCACTGGATCGTATGCTAGAGACCTAAAATCACAGCCTGTTAGCATTGGCCCATACATCAAAACGTCATTCTCCGTACCCAATCTGCGAGTTGATTCCGAACTATCCCCAGGGTTAGTCTAGGTTCGTTGCAAGCTCATGGCGTGGAGAAGGAGGGGTTTGGAGGATATACCCGCGCCTGGTCATCTGGCGCAAAGAGGCCTGGGAGAATACCTGCAGACAGATCATTCTGAATACCAGCTTGCTTCCCTCTTAGAAAGCCCGCCATAATGAGGAATAGTCTGCAAAGCGCGATGTGCTTCTTTGCTGGTGGGATGGAAAAGATGTTGGGCGCATTTCTCCTGACCTGACAGGGCTTCGTCATTGCCCCACACTGGCATGGGGTTCATCCTTTGTCACACTGCTTTTGCATTGCACTCTTTCTGCAAGCGATTCTTGTTTACATTAATTACCCACCATTGGAATGTAGCACTTTGTACGAAAACAGGAAAACATTAATTTTATTATATATGTATGTTGTTTTGAGGTTTGGGGGTCTTGTCAGATTAGTAGTTAGCCAAAGCACAGAATGATGCCCCGCAATCAAGGTACAGGAGCTTTTAAGCTCATCTCACCAAATCCCAACGACAACCTTTCAAGCGAGTTAGTAGCCCTGCATAGCTGTCTCAAAAGCTGATATCAATATCGAATTCATCGTCAGTAACTTCTTCCGGAGGAGTCGGAGGAGTCGGAGGAGTCTCCTGGACCTTTCTTTTTGGCGTTATCCCATTTACCTCTACCACATGAGCTCCATCTGCCTTCCTCTTCTTGCTCGATGGCACCTCTTCCCCAGCAGGATCAGCTTCCCCTACCTTCCTCTTCTTGCCCGTAGCAAACTTCTCTACCGGTTCGGTTGTATCCGCCTTGGCCTTCTGAGCCTTCTCCTCTTCAGAATGGGCCTGGTTTACCTTGCTGGGGCGGGGTTCCTTAAACCTCCAAGGAGCTGTGACTTCAGTATTATTTTCCTTCTCTATAGTATCGTCTTTATTAGTCTTCCCATTTGTCTCAACAGCCGGCTCTTCTTCCTCACTTTCAGAAACATCAATGGGCTTATAAGTTACAACTACAGGCACTTCTTCCATCTCTGGACCATCTTCCAATCCCCAGATTCCCCAATGCTTTCTCCAAGCACGAATTTTTTGTTTGGCCCTAGCAACGATGGCGAGTTTCAATCTCCTCTTCAAATCTGGCAATACTTCTTCCAGCTCATCCTTCCTTATACCGTCTGCAATCAGTTCGTCTGCCAGCTTGATCTGCCTTTCTAGCCCATTGGTATCGCTGGTGTATGTGGGTGGAGGGTATTCGACTTCGCTTGCTCTAGTATGGGCTGAGATTAAATCACAAAGCTTACATCTGGGAATAGATCTGTCGAGGGGCTTATCTGCAAATATGCGAGGATATTTCTGAACTAGAGTTATATATGGAGGAGGAAGCTTGCTGAAGCTGGATTCGTGGCCGCATTCTGCTGTTGGCGGACAGTGGTCCCGTATATATGGCATTGCATCGATTCTCGTGCGATATTGTCTTGTTAATGTCAATAAGGTTTATTCTCATTGATCTTTGATGCGTTCTAGAGATCTGCGCAAATGTAAACGAGAAAAGCACTAGCTGGATCACTCTATTTGTAGAGAATGGGAATACACATATTACATTGTTGGATTAAAGAGATATAAAGAAAAGATGACCTGATTCTTTTGTTTTTATGGACAAAGAAGTATCTCGAGAACAATCAATCCGTTCTCCAGCCCCAAGTCCGACCTGCCTACCGGCGTCGAGGCTCGTAGCTCGTATGGACAAGAAGCGACTGTCATAGATTTTCACAGCTAGGCGCAACGTGCTGCGCGATCCAAATTGGGATGCAAGTGAAGATATTGCGTCTGAACTTCACGTCGTGTATGTCACGTCGATTTTATTTCTCCGCACCCAACGCATTCTCATGCCACAGGCCAAAGGGTAAGTTCAACGAATGATCCTTCTTTCCGTCCATATTCCCCTCCAAGACCAATCATTGATAGGATACAGGCCAGAGTGGATATGGAGGATTACTTTAAATTGAAGGAGAAAGAAGAGCTCGAGAGACGCGAAGAATATAAAGCAAATTTTTAGCGTCCGCGGTCACATGTTGCGCCCGAAAGCCGCGCTTGGCAGGATTGGGGTTAGCGGAGCTCCGTGCTAGTTGTTGAACGGCTGGGCACCAAGTGGGGGGAGCGCAATTAACCCCTCCATCGTTGGTTCCTCGAGATAATATAAAATAGACCCCTTCCCCCTGGTCCTGACGAGATCTTCTCCGCAGCACAATCTTCCATTACCGACGGTTACTTTGAAATCACCCAATCACACTAAGCAACTCCAACCTTTCTTCACAGCAATCCAGCAAAATGGCTCCAGGAGGACCACCAGGTGCGGGCCGTGGTCGAGGCGGAAAATTCAAGAAGTTCACACGAGGTGGTAAGTTGTCTGCCTCACTCCAAACCTCAATCATATGCCAACATATCACATAGGTGGAAAACACTTCTCACGAAACCTCCGACCTCTCGACGACGAGGGAAATGAGATCCGCGAAAAGGACCCCAACGCAGAGAGTTCCGAGGAAGAAGAATCCGAAGAGGAGTCCTCAGATGAGGAAGTTGCAAGTTCAAGCAAGCCAGAATTGACACGAGAGCAACGTCGTGCTGCCGCCAAAGCTAAGAAGGAAGCTGCTATTGCCCGCAAGAAGAATCATGTCCCACAACCTGGCGATCTCCCCTCTAGTTCGGACGAGGAGAGCGAGGATGAGGATATGCCTGCCAATCCTAATCATTCGAGAGCTGCGAGGAATCAAGCCCACGCTGCTCCGGCTACTGTGGATGAGACTGCTGCTGCTGTCAAGGATATGAGTCTTGGCGGAAAGGGCAAGGGGAAGGCACCTGCTGAATTAAGCCGTAGAGAAAGGGAGGCAGTTCAGGCACAACAGGCTAAGGAGAGATATCAAAAGCTTCATGAGGCTGGAAAAACCGATGAGGCCAAGGCAGATCTTGCCAGGCTGAAGTTGATTAGAGAGAAGAGAGAGCAAGAAGCTGCTAGGAAACAAGTGAGTCACCAAAACCCAACCCCTTCTATTAAATACAATCTTTACTAACATATCCTCCCCCAGGCCGAGAAAGAAGAACGTGAAGAAATCGAGAAGGAAAAGAAAGCCGAAATCGACGCGAGGCAAGCAGCACGAAGAGACACAGCTCCTACCAGAGGAAAGGGAAAGAAACACTAGATAAATTCCCATCATGTCGTCGTCTTCGCGCCTTCCCCACCATGGATAAGGGCTCTTCTTTTCCTCCAATTTTGTCTACTGGCTGGTTAGTGGATTTTACCTGGGTTGCTTGCATATCATATCTTGCATGCAGCATAGGTTGGTAGCAGGTCGAATGAAACGTTGCTTTAGTTAGTATTCTCTTAGTTAAGAATCATAGCCAATTGCATATAAACATCTTGCGTAATATGTCTCAGATGACTACCCTTTGCATCATCATTTTTTGATCTGTGAATTTTGAATGACATCACAACTTCCTTTGCTTTTTTCACTCTCTAGCTGCTTAGCTTCTATAAATGATGCGCAGACATGAAAAAGAAAGCTATGAACACGTGACTATCCTTAATATTCTTCAATGCAAGTTGAAGGACGCCATTTTTGATAATTATGTTGCTCCGGTGATCAATTCCTATTTATGGTTTTTGATTGTCAATGGAAAATGCAAAGGAATTTTGGGGGTTGAATTTCCGAGGATGCGAGTTCTTGAGATGCCTTGAAAATCACATCCTCACCGATTACCAGATTAGGACTTTAAGAGACATAAAAATAGTAGAGGTTAACAAGGTACTTTTCTAAGATATTATCATCGTTTATTTCATGTAAGGCTGCGTGTCATCCATAAAATCTCGTCTGAGGTCCTCTCCGACAATAATGAAATCTAAAATAAAGACTTGTACTGTGTGCATATTCATGGGGGGTATCGGCAGATCAATGAGCCATGACTGCATCCATTTGATGAGGAAGAGCACCGTTTGCACCAGCAGGTTTCTCAGCGCCATCTATTTCCATAGCCTCATTAGCATCGCCCTCAACTTCCTCCTCTTCGAGTTCCTCATCCTCGCTGCCGCTGCTCTCTGCCTCGAGATCCTCACTTCCGTCATCAGATTCCTCGGCGGCTGCAACTTCAGCACCAGCCATTTCGGAATCCTGAACCATCGCATCGGGATCGACTGGTCCTTCAGCACCTTCTTCGACTTCGTCTTCCTCCTCAGCTTCTTCAGCTCCGTATTCTTCTCCATCGGCGACCAAGTCAGCCTCTGGCTGATCAGGTGGGAATTCAGCAGGGGCAGATGCTTCAGAGTCCCTGTTTACCAATTAGCAAGGGGCTTAGGCATTAAATCCTTCAAATTGGGGGACCCACCATTTGATAGCAAATCGTGTTACTCTGGGCTTTTCAGCAAGGACATTCCGTCGAACTTTCTCGAGAATGGGCTTCGCAGGAGGATCGGCATTGAGCTCTTCTGTCTCATACTCGTTGTTCACATAGTAACCGACACGAACGAATTCCCGACCGTCGTAGGCGCAGGTGAGGAGAATAACAGTGACACCCAAGATTTCGGCGTCTGGAATTCGCGAGGTGTCTGGGGCTTCGGCCTCGAAGACAAACTTGTTGATTCCAGTTGGGACGGGACCGACGAGAAGGGTGTCAAGCTCTTGATCGTGCTCATCGCTAGAGATTGTCAGTAATGACAGATAAACGCTGTGCTGGAATCATACGAGGTAGCGGAGCCAACATAGGTCAATTTCCACTCAAGATCTAGAAAAAAAGATTTATTAGCGGTGGGCAAAGACTTCACAGGAGGGAGATATACCTTTTTGCAGCGATTCCAAACACTCAAAGGTAATCTCGAACTCATACTTATCGCCAAATTTGGCTGGATTGTTGAGAACGCTGACGCCCAGAAGAGATACGACTGACATCTTGAATGGCGGTGACTGAAGAAGATGTGTGGGTGTAGGTTTGCGGTGAATGGTACTGCAGAAGAGGTTCCAAAAGGGAGAAGGACGGGGGGGGAGTGGGTCTTTATGTAGGCGCCGAGGAGGGTGGAAAATGCTGGAGGGGAGGAAAGTGACAGCGTTTTGATAGACAGACGCGTTGCCATGGGAAGGCGCGTTGGCGGGCTGCTGCACGGCACGTGACCGGGGTGGCTAGCTTGGGCGAGAACGGTTGGTCGGCCACTTTTTGCTCTGGAGAACAAAGCCGTCGCGCGAGACTAAAAACACCAAACGATCGTCATACCATCACTGTCTCCAATCCACTCCACTATACTGTTTCTGCGCTGCGTTATTTCACGACAGACACTGTCTGCGCCGTATATCCCGCTGATGCGCCATTGACAGGTTATATCCTCCTTCCCCAGCGTCCGGCAACAATCGCTAACCACTGGTGCAACAGAACAGCTAGGCCATCAAGCGCATCGCATTTGTTTTCAGCACGACCGAACCGTTCCGGAAACCGCTACCAAGATGTCGGAGGAAGATGCAGAGATAGCTCTCTTGCATCAGCTACAGGCAGGGCAAGAAAATGGCTCGTGGGAAGATAGTGGTGCAATTGGAGCCGCGGAGGGCGAGCTACCTTCAAATATTGAGCATAACAACGAAGATGTCAAAAGAGAACCCGTTGCAGATGACCAAGTTCTATCTCGTGCTTTATCTCATACAGAAGCTGGTGCTGTTTCTGATGGTGGCGAATATGACCCGTCTTCTGTGGCCTATGTTCCAACAATTACCGTCGAAGGCGATAGTACATCGAGGTCTAGCTCGAGAGCTTCAACTCGGAAGCCGAAGACCGTAGGAGGATTCATCGCCGATGATTCTGACGAAGAGTACGATATGACGACGCCCGAGCAGACTGGTCTCCAGGCTGCGAATTCTAACAATCCCAATCGAGCGATTTCCCCCTCTCCTTTGCAAAATTCTGTTTCCCAGCAAGATTTGCAGTCTATTCCAGAGAATCAAGGTGATTCAATGGCAACACATTCTGCAATTACTCTCCCTGTGAACCCAAGTATTGCTGAAGTTCCCTCTGTGCATGCACCAGCAGCACAGGTGCTTACTTCCGCAGGTCCTTCAGTTCCAGGTATATCTGTTCCGAAAGCGAGACTTCCTCATGACCGAACTGGAATCCTCGAGGATAGAATTAAGGAAGATCCTCGAGGAGATTTAGATGCATGGCTCAGTCTCATCAGTGAACATCGCAAGCGCAACAAACTTGATGAGGCACGTGCCGTATATGAACGTTTTTTCAAAGTTTTCCCTCAATCCGTAAGTTGTCTTAGTGCCTGAATGTGACTCTTTGCTGATTGCTCTCCAGGCTGAAATCTGGGTTGCATACCTTGAAATGGAATTGGAGAATGACAATTTCACCGCTGCCGAGAATATTTTCGGGAGGTCGTTGTTAACTGTTCCTAATGTTCAACTTTGGTCGGTATATCTGAATTACATCCGTCGGCGAAATGACTTGCTCAACGATGTAAATGGTACCGCGAGAACAACCGTCGCACAAGCATACGATTTCGTTCTCGCCAATATTGGCGTCGACAAGGACTCTGGTAGGATATGGCAAGAATACATCCAATTTATCAGAAGTGCTCCTGGTAATATTGGTGGACCCACTTGGCAAGATCAACAGAAAATGGACCAGTTACGCAAAGCATACCAGCGCGCTGTTGATGTTCCGATGTCTACTATCAATATTTTGTGGAAAGAGTATGATCAATTTGAACTGAGCCTTAACAAGATGACAGTGAGCGTCGCCAGTTTTTGTGGAAAGGGTAGTAACTAACAATCAGCAGGGTCGAAAGTTTCTTCAAGAAAAGTCCCCTGGATACATAACTGCTCGAGGAGCAATCCAATTCTTAGAACAGAAGCTTCGAGGGCTTGCCAGAACCACATTACCAAAGCTACCTCCAATGCTTGGCTTTGATGGCGAGGCTGATTACATGATGCAGGTTAGGTTGTGGAATGAATGGATTGCCTGGGAGAAAGAAGATAATCTCAGTCTTAAGAAGGACGAACCTGAAGTTTACAAGCAACGAGTTCTTTATGTCTATAAGCAGGCTGTTATTTCTCTTCGATTCTGGCCAGAGATTTGGGTCGATGCAGCAGACTGGGCTTATAGCAATAGTTTAGAAAAGGATGGAGACACATTTTTAGACAACGGAATAACCGCCAATCCCGAAAGCTCGCTGCTGGCTTTCCGAAAGGCAGACCGGCTTGAATCAACACTGGCAAGTGAGGATGCTGACAAGGGTTTGGCTGAGCGAGGGGCGGCCGTTCGTGCTCCTTTCGATAAACTTCTCAACACTTTGTACGATATGATCAAGCAGCTTAAGGTTCGGGAAGCTCGAGACTTGACTAAGCTAGAAGAGTCACTTGCTTTGGATGCATCCATCAGTGCCATCATCAGCAGGGCAGAGGAAGATGATGAGAAAGATCTTGAGAAAGTAGCAAGGGAAGCTAAAAAAGCCGAGCAAGTAAAGAACATTCAATCGGGCTATTCCTTCCAAGCAGAGCTTTTATCAAGGACAATTTCTTTTGCTTGGATTGCACTTATGCGGGCGATGCGTCGGGTGCAAGGGAAAGGTTCACCAAAAGATTCAGTTGGAGGTTCAAGAAAAGTCTTTGCTGATGCCAGGGCTCGTGGCAAGCTTACCAGTGATGTGTACGTTGCCGCTGCTCTTATTGAGCACAACGTGTATAAGGATCCGGCAGGAACCAAGATTTTTGAGCGTGGAGCGAAGTTGTTCCCTGAGGATGCCAGTTTCACCCTCGAGTATCTTAAACATCTTCTGTCGATCGGTGATACAACAAGTATATATACCCGATCATTCTTCTCTTCAGCAGTGCTAATCAATTTTAGATGCCAGAGTTACTTTCGAGACAGTTGTCAGTCGGTTGACCCAGAAAGAGGGACTAAAGGAAAAGGCAAAGCCCTTGTACGCACACTTTCACAAATACGAATCGCAATATGGCGAGCTCTCCCAGATCAGCAAGCTTGAGCAACGCATGGCTGAGCTCTTCCCCGAGGATCCCAAATTATCTCGTTTTGCAGCTAGATATAGTTCTGAGGGTTTTGATCCCACAGCAGTTCGCATCATTATCTCCCCCAACGCTCAAATGCGTCCCTTAACCAGCAACATTATGCAATCAATTGAACAACCTCCTTCGATACATAATAGCCCTCGACCACAATATATGCAAGAACCTAGTCCTCGGCCTCAACCACCTCCCCAGTTCATGCTACCACAGACGAATTCTCCAAAGCGACCTTTTCCCATGGAAGATTTTGATAACGAGCTTAACCGCCCACGCAAACTTGCTCGTGGGGAGTCTCCGCTCAAAGGTGCCGCTGGACGGCGATTGGACCAGCAAAAACGTTTGCAACAAGGATCGTCGAATTGGAATTCTCCTCCATTTGTCGTTCCTCGCGATATCACTTTCTTGCTGGGAATCATACCCCGACCCGAAGACTACAAGTCTACTAAATTTAATCCTGAGGCCTTGGTGAGGCTACTCAGAGAGACAATCGTGCCCGATTATAGCACATGGAAGACTGCGAGGGACCAATCTCAACAACCTTCTCCACCACAACGTTATGATGGTATGCCCCCTAATTATAACCAACGTCCTCCTCCTCCTCCTCCTCCTTCGAGCGGTTATCAACCTTTCCCTGGTCAGGGACCCTCTTACCAAGCCCCTTATGCTGGAGCTTCAGGCATGACTCACCAGCGTGATGCATATCCAGGACTACCATCTCCTATGCATGGACTGCCGCCCAGACCAACAGGTCAAACTTGGCCAGACCCAAGTAGATCTGGCTATCAGGCAGAGAACGTACAGATGGGGGATGGCTCTAGTTTCTCGCAACCTCCACAGTTGCAGCCTGCCAATTGGTATTATCGTGGCTAACTTGGTGGCGTCAGGTTATTACCGATGAGAGACTAAAGTTCTTTCATGGGTTCGTCACACATATTCAACGATCATCACACCTCTTTCTGCAACTAAAAATCAGCTATAAATCAACTAAAATAATCACCTCGGGGGAATGCGTTGGGCATCGGCGTTTTGTAATTCTAGATCCCCTCCTTACACTTATCCCCTGAGATTTATAAATCTCCTACATAGTGGCTACGCATGTAAGCAATGATGGATGGGACGCTCTTCTCTTTGGGGCATATAGCATGGCGTTTTATGATGATAATGGGGGTGGCAAAGGCAAATTTGGCCACATCAAAATCTGTATTGTAAGATTATTCAAGTCTAATTTTCCTGAACTTATTGTTTCGTACTTTTTTCCGGCGTGACCTTTCATCGTATTTCCTTAGAAATCATATTAGCTCTTGTTGAGCTTTGGTGCTTTTAGGGCTACTATTCACAACCCAAACAATAGCCCCCTTTCTCGTCTATTTATCGCGTTTTTGAATTTGATGTGGATAGTGGTGTTGTTGTTTGATGTTAGAGGTGTTGTTAAAGACAGCGAAACTAAAGTTAGATATTAAAGCTATGGGCTACTAAATAAATTGCTCACAACTCAGCGGACTTCCCAATTATACCTCATGCTCCGAATGTGCTGTGCTCCTTGTCTCAATGTACTACTACACTACGTGCGGCAAGATCGATCCCCTCGGGGGACACCAAGGGGAGGCATATAGAGGGACTCAGCGAGATCCGAACCTCACATCTATTAACGGCCGGGCACTCCCCCTTCCCATGACGTATGCACCCACCGCCATTCCAGAGCCTTCTTCAAAGCCGAGCACCAGCCAGCAATAAACACGCGTAGCCCATCAGAGGTTATCGGCCACGATTGGAAGGTGAAGTGGTCGTTCCTTCCTCATGTCTCTTCAAACCCCAACTTGGGACTAGCGCGATTTCTGCCTTTGTCTCGACTTCCACAACATTCGAGACTTCAACCTTCCGTTCCTCCTTTGCACACAAACTTCGCGATACCTTCTTGTTGAGAATTGGAGAATCATCGGCTGTATCAAGGTGTTGATAGATTCTGTAAGTGTCAATTCCCCCTTGTCCTCTTCTGTTTAGATGCATTGATTGTCTATGGTGGATAGCCGCTTCATTGTTTACCTTGCTTGGTCGACCTTCACGGGTCTCAATTAGGTTCTTTGCTATGATCTACGCGTCTTGGTTGCTGTTCTCCTCCCTCGAGTCTTTCCGTCAACTCCCAAATTACAGGCAAGCAAGCAAGCACAGGCTAACGTGAACCATAGACAGGAAAGGGAGCTGTGCTCAGAATTTGCGTACCAATAACCGTTCGAAGAGTCTTTCGTAAGGTAAGCCCTCTCTTGTTTTTAGGCATGTGAACTGTTGTTGCTACCGCTCTTTTTGTCTACTCGACCTCTTGGTTATTGTTGTTGTTTACACAGAATCAATGGGATCTCCTTGTTGTCAAAATTTCTGACTTTGCTACTGCAGAAACCTCAATCATGGCTGGAGGTGCTGGTGCTCGTACTCGAGGTGGCCCTCCACCCAATAATAACCACGGAAATGGAAATGGCCCCCCACAACCACAATATGGTGATCCGTCTCAGTACGGTAGCCAATATCGTGGACCCCCAGCAAAGCCAGGATCAGGAGGCTATGATGGTGGAAATGAGGGACAGCGTCCTCCATATCCTCTAGATCTACGTTCACAATCCAGCGGCCGTTCACAAGGTCCACCCCAAGGCCCCCCTGGATCGTCAAGGACCTTCTCTCCCGAGATGGCTTCATTCTCGCCAGGGGTTATGCAAGGCCCTCCTGGATCTCCACGAATTCAGCAAAGCCAAATGGCGGGTCAACAATCTAGCAGTAGTCCAAGTTCTAAAGCCCCTAGACAGAGCCCATTCCCGCTTGGCACAGGCCGTGATCCAGCCAAGCTAAAATCTTCTACTACTCCTCAAGATGACCCAATGAAGTCGTATCGTAGATTAGAGCTTCCAGCCGCTGCAGTGAGTTATTGCTTCCCTTGCGATACCCTTTTGTCGTTATTATATTACAGTCTTCTTGTTGTATTTGGTTTTATTTGGGTAGTTTCAAAAATTTGCATCCCTGCAAAAGTTTAAGAAGTGTCAAGTTGGAGTTGGAGTTGGAGTTGGAGTTGATTGATAATAACTCACTTCTCGTGAAACCTTCAACCTTCAGCTTAGTCTATTAACTGTCACCTTTGAATTCTTTGCCCTACTCCATTCCCGTCACTATCAATCCTTCCTCTTCTTGATTTTACAGTTGTTCCCTCTCATCACATTTACGATTTACCCATGATATCACCTTCGGCAGAGCTGTACATGAGGCATCCAGAGAAGTAGATGAGGCATCAACAGATGAAGATCCACTTTTATTTCTTATAAGACCCCCCTCTCACCACCAAGACCTCTCTTCTTCAAACCAAAAACCAACATACTTCTTCATCAACTTTAACCTTCAATCCATCCATCCAAACATACATACGCACATATAATCACACCATACCCTGCATCACAAGCACTTCGAACACTACAATTCATCCTAGGCAGCTGATCCATCTGTCTGTTGTGACTTTGGCTTCGATTCTGCCTAACTCCATCACACATTATCCTTCCATTCAATACATCACTCTTCAGATATCTTTCCTGCATTTGTTCTCTGTTGAACCGTCAAAATGAATCCCTTGGATTTCAAAGTTATCTTTGGTCCCAGCACTAATCCAACTATTCAGTACAATGTCCCCGGCCAAGATTCTCAAATGATTAATCGCCCCAAGTACAACGATGCAAAGAATGCCAAGAAGATTAGTATTCGTATCAACCAATATCGTATCAACAGGTACCCCACCAGTGACATCTCCCAATACGATGTTAGTCCTACCCTCCCCTCACTTTCCGAAAGCAAAAGCTTATATCCTTCTAGATCAAGGTTCTTGCAAAGGACAAGGAAAAGAAGACAGTTGAGGTTGACAAGGAGTTTGTCTTGAAACTCGTCTTCACATCCAAGGTTGTCCAAGAGAACCTCCGTAAGATGGGTGCCAATCCAAAGGGTGTCCTTTTCGATGGTCGAAAGATCGCATGGTTTGTTTCCTCAATTTTATTTCGAATCACTATCTCACAAAATACAGGAGCTCTGTTAGACTCAACATTAGTGGCCGCGAAGAAGCTAGCTTTCCCGTTGATCTTGATATTGTTAGGAAGCGCGAACCAAATCCTAAGCATCCGAACATCGTCTTGTTTACTATCAAGTACACTACTACTGTTCGTCTCGCTGTGATCGAGGCTTACATTAACAAAACCATGGCATGGGATAACTCAATTCTCGCAGCTGTTAGTAAGTATAATTCTCTCTTTTATCTATTTCAATACACTAATAGATGTCAGACTTCCTTGACCACCTCATGCGCCAAAACCCATCTGAGCACTATACTATGGTCAAGCGCAGCTTTTTCAGCCGTGGCGCAACCAGCGAAGCTCTTGATAATTGCATCGTTGGCATGAAGGGTGTCTATTCTTCAATCCGTCTTTGCAATGTAAGTCGTCATTTCCCTCTTTTATCTTCAGTGCTAAACATTCTCTAGCCTACTATGACTGGAAGTCTCAAGATCAGCGGACTTGCTCTCAACGTCGATGTTGCCAATGGCACCTTCTGGACTGCACAAGATCTCCATCAAGCTGCTCGTAATTACTGCAAGCAACGTAATCCGCAATTGTCTTATGATGTCTTCGCCAACTTGCTCAAGCCCGCCTTTAATCCCAAGGATAATAAATGGTACAAGACAGAGACGTTCAAGGATCTAGCCAAGTTTGCAAAACTGAGATTCACCGTAAAGCATCGTAATAAGGGTGATGGTAAGCTTTCAAACATAAATTTCTCGATTTTGAGCACTAATCCTCGTTGACAGATGACAATGAATACATGATCAAGGAAATCAAGTGGCAAGCATCAGCCACTGGTGCTAATGCGAAGACTGCAATGTTCAAGCATAAAGATCGCAAGACTGGAAAGGAGAGCGAGGTTTCAGTTTTCGACTATTTCAAGAAGGTTTACAATATTCAACTTCAATATTGGCAACTACCCGTGGTTGTTACCAGCAAGGCTGGCATGTTCCCTATGGAATTGTGCTGCATCAAGCCAAATCAGAAGTATGGTTACAAACTTGACCCAGCGCAAGTAAGCTATTGTCTCATTCCAATCACTTAACAAAACACAATCAAGCTGACTTTTTCAGACCGCTGCAATGATTAAGTTTGCTGTTACACGTCCTCAAAAGCGCATTGAGTCAATTCAACATGGCATTGGCATGCTTAAGTGGCATGACGATCCATATCTCAAGCATTTCGGGGTTCAAGTTGACCCTCAGATGACAGTTGTAAGCAACTAATTCCCCCTCGATTCTTTCTCAAAACATTATTAACCTCCATTTTTACCTAAAGACTGAGGCAAGACTTCTTCCAGCTCCTGATATCGAGTTTGCCAACGGGAAGATTTCACCCGGAACTTCCGGTCGATGGCGTTTGGATGGCAAGAAGTTCTTATTCCCAAACCAAAAACCATTGAAGTCTTGGGGTTTTTGCGTAATTGACAGATGTGTCCCTCTTCCATCGATGCAAGCATTCATCAAGAAGTTCGTCCAAGTCTACGCAAGCCATGGGGGCATTATCGAAAACCCCCAACCAATGATTATCAGCGGGGCAAGTGATGATCTTGAAAATACAGTTTTTCAATTTCGTAAGGCAGCTGGTGATCAATCACGCATGGAACCACAAATTTTGTTCTTTGTCCTCCCTGCGAGAGATTCTTGGCTTTATGAGAGATTGAAGCGCAATACTGAGTGTAGATTTGGCACAGTTTCTCAAAGTAAGTTATCCTTAAGCCTGATTGAACACAACTACTAACATTCCTGATAGTGCTTAACAGGGCTCACATTGCAAAGTTGAATGATCAATATTGCTCTAATGTTGCTATGAAGGTTAACGCCAAGCTAGGTGGTACAACAGCAAAGTCAAGTGCCCCTGGAGAGACCTTCTTTAAAGTACCGACCGTTGTAATGGGTATGCGGCGTCACCTAAACTAGCCTTGTCTTGTACTAACACCCAACAGGAGTTGATGTTTCTCATCCATCTCCTGGCAGTCCTCAACCTTCAATGGCCGCTCTGACTATGTCCATGGATAGAGGCGCAATTCGCTATGCTGCGGCGGTTCAAACTAATGGCTACCGCTCTGAGATGCTAACTCCAGCTAATGTTGCGGGTCTCTTCATACCTTTGTTCAAGCAATGGGTCAAGAAGCTTGGTAATGGTACCACATGTAAGTATTATCCCCCCCCTTTCATTCTTTTCTTGCCTTGCTAACAATAACAGTGCCTCAACACATCTACTACTTCCGTGATGGCGTTTCCGAAGGCCAATATACACATGTTCTTGACCAAGAAATCGATGAGATGAAGCGCCAATTAGTCATTGCTTTTGGAGATGCTATCCGGGGGCTCAAATGGACTGTTGCTGTTTGCACAAAGCGCCATCATATTCGTTTCTTCCCCAAAGAATCTGACAGAGCTGCTGCTGACAGGAATGGCAATCCTTTCCCGGGTACTCTTGTCGAGCGCGATGTTACTCATCCATTCGAGTTTGATTTCTATTTGAATTCGCACTCTGCCATTCAAGGCACTTCGAGACCCGTCCATTACCACGTCCTCAAGGATGACGCTAAAGTCAACGTTTCGGAGTATCATAGAATGATCTACCAGCACTGTTATCAATATATGCGATCAACAACCCCCGTCTCCTTGTGTAAGTTCTACCTTCAGGCACATTTATAGTTCAATAAAGCTAATGCTCTTAGATCCCGCCATCTACTATGCCCATTTGGCATCTAATCGTGCTAGATGTCATGAAGGTGCTCCAACTTCTGCAGGTCCTCGTGGTGGTCAAAAGTTTGAAGAGGCGCGCCAAGACGCTGCAGTTGCAAGAATCGACCATCCAAACGCCAGTGCTGGACATACCTCTACCACGAACAGTAATCGTTCTTTGAATGAAGCTGTTCCATTGTTGCCTCTTGGTAACTCGGATCCTAAGTACCCAACCCATGGAGACCGTGTTGTCGAGATTCGCACGGGTATGTGGTATATCTAAGTGGTGGATTTTTTTTGTGCTTTTACTTTCTTTTTTTCGATTCTTGAATGTTTTACTACACAATTTTGATCTTTTGATCCCTGTCTGTTAGCACTACTTACTCTCGAGAGGTTCGCGATTGCGACTGCATTGTGGAACATGATGGGAACGTGAGAAAGCTCAGACTAGTATTTCAATTTTCGATTCTTCTTGCGAAGGGGTTCTGGAAGTCGTATGGACTTGGTGAGATGGAACGAAACTTGTGTTATGGGAAATGGGCTGAGCCATGGATGGAGTGATGAGAAATGAGAGATGGGAATATGGAATGGGAGTATCTATAGCATTGCCTTATGCATGCTATGATGATCGATTGATGCATGAAATGAAACTCGGTGTCTTTATGAATTTTAAGAAGTTTTCTTTTTGATTCGTGATATATTTGCTTGTGCTCTAATGTTTTTGAATGAAATAGGTTGGTTTAGGAATGTGAAAGATGGCGATGAGAAATAGGTTTGAGGTCGGGGGGCCCGAGAGGCTTTTCTAAATTTTTTTTTTATTCGGGTGTTACTTTAGCTGTTTGATTTTAGGCGGTTGGGAAGGGATTCAAGAAGATGAATAATGAGATTAGGATAGTTATCTGTTTTTTTTAAAAAAAAAAGATCTAATGTAAGGAGAGAGAATTAGTGTTGTGGGGAGACTTCTTCTAGTTGTGATGGGGATTGGGAGGGCGTGGTTGGGTTTTTGTTGTTGTTGGGGGGGGTTGAGATTTGGGGTATGGGGTGTGGGGTGTGGCGATTGGTTTTGAGGGGGGTTAACGTGGGGATAGGGGAAGAGGGATAGGGTAGTTTTTGGGAGGGTAGGTCTAAGATTTAGATTTAATTATTGGATTGGGGGAGGTAGGAGAGGGTTTGGAGGAATGGGAATAGAATGGAGGGATAGTTGTGGTGAGATGAGGGGATAAGGACATGGATGTTGAAATGTGTGGGGGAAGATGTAGGAGGTTTTTATGGTAGATGGTTGAGGGGGGTCTTCTCATAGAAAGTATTGTGGGTGGAAGTTTTAGGGGATTTGAAGATGAGGAATTACAGCTGTTTAATGATAAGGAAGAGATATTAGGGGAATAATATTTTAGGGTTTGTTTGAGAGAGAATTCTTAGAAGTTAGATTAGTTATGGTAAGGTTGGAAGATGAGGAGGGTGGAGGAGAAGGCTTGTAATCTTGACGGGGGGGGTTTATTCGTTGGTGAAGATAAATAAAATAATAAAGCTGCTTAAGTAAGTAGCTTTTAAGAAGTTTAAGGACTAGATAAGGCTTACTAAAGATTAGACCTAATTTACCTTAAAGGGGAGTATTAAATATATAGTATAAATTAATAGATATATATATAAAGAGAAGTCTAAGACGGTCTTAGACTTAATCTAGGGATTAGGTATTAGGATTTTAACCTTATATTTAATAAGGTTGGTATATAATAATGCCTATATATAAGAGTCCTTATATATATAATCTAGTATATAGTATATAACCTTATAATAAGTAAGACAACTACTAAGTACTATCTAGAGTCATTAGTATAGTAATATATATCGTCTACCTTATATATCCCTAAAGAGCCTAAGTGATTACCTCTAGGGAATACTAATCTAATAATAAATATATATAACTCCTTAATTAATAAATTTATTTATTCTTATACTCTATTTTATAATATATATAGTCTTTATATATTAGTATATTAATTTATATTTATAATAATAGTTTAAAAGAGCTCTTAAGTAAAGAATAAGCTAAAGTAATTAAATAAATAAAGTTTTAAAAGGAAGTTAAAGGGTAAAAGTAGTCTTGCTTCCTATATAAGCTTAGTCTTAAGAGGATTATATAAAACATTTATAATTAGTTTAAGGGAGCGGAGTATATCCTTAAGAGATTATAGCATTTTAATTAAATATATATAGCGCGTATATAGCACAACAATCATAGTACAGCAGAAAGAGTTCTGCATAGAAGCCGGGCGTCGGCAACCGGAAATGTCCGTTTATCGTAAATGCAGAGGCATGGCATGACTCTTATCTTCCACTTGTCTTTGCCTAGACTCTGGCACAATTGTGTGTGATCCAGCTTCATCGAGCCGTGTCAGCCCACGTGGACCAATGACTAGCATTCGATCTAGACTTCGAGGTGTGAAACTCTTGGTTTGGAGTCTGCCTGGTGGGCAGAGCCTCATTCTCCCATAGTGCTCGTTCTAGTCCTCCCTTTCGTTTCCAGGAACTGACAGACCTCTCAGTCGAAAATCACTCTGGGTCATTCCGCCTACGGAAGTATCAAGTCACTCACGGACAAAGGGAGCAAGAAATTCCCACCAAATGGAATCAGTAGAGTACAAGCGTCTGGACATTGCCAAAGCCTTCGAGCCTTTGAGCGAATATGAGAAGCTATACGCGTATCACATGAGCAGGCAAGTTCGTGTGGATAAGTGTACCTGGCCAAGCTAAGTATTCGCAGAGCAGCATGGCTGGGTACAAGAATCATTTTCCGACAAGTCTCAGCCGAGGCAAACGATATCTTCGATTTGCTGGTTGAGCTCTACCACATGTGTAGCGGCGAATGGCAAAAACTCATTGAGGATATCCAGCATGACGAGGTACAGAAACAGCTCGATGGCTTCTTGCAATACGCTGCACTTTTCCTCAACAACATGGGCAATTACTATGTATGTCACTCTTATGCCCCAGAAAATTGCGCGTATTAAAAAGTGAAGGGCCAAGGCGACCAGAAGATTGTACTCGCTTGCGATCGAACTTTCTTGGAGAAACTTGTGGCCAAGTCAAACAAGGCACAAGGTATCGCGAAACTTTGCCTCGACAGAATGCTGTCACCAGAGCCCGGACACCTCGGATTTCCCAGCTCAACAACACAAAGCGGCTACTATATCTCGGCAGTCGACAAAGATGATGTTCAGAATGTCTCGAAAGAAATGGGGGAGAAGCACCTTGGGTTGGAGAATACGCGGTTGACAACGTCCACAAATGAGTCCGGCGACATAGTCTTCAATATCCTTCAAGCCTCGGTCGACACAGATGAGTCTCCTTTACATATCGGAAAGCTACCGTCCGAGAAAGGCATTGATGTTTTCGTAGTTCGAGGTGATCACTCCCAGGAACTGAAGAGAGTCAACGAGGCTCTGACAGAAGCCATGAAGTATTGCGCAAACAAACAGCAAGAACGAATGCTTGAGAAGCTCAAACAGTTCTTCACCGGTGGGAATCTTGAGACCTACTGGGATTCTCAAAGACAGGGGTCAAAGACATCAGCCCAAGAGTTGAGGTTCTGTTTGGATTTCTCGAAGCTTACCGCGACCCTCTTGGAGCGAGGGCGGAATACGAAGGCGTAGTTTGCGTTCTTGATGCCGAAGGGTCCAGAGCACTCCGCTCACTTTGTGAGAATTCAGCAGAATACATCTCAACACTTCCGTGGGTACAAGGATTGGAAGACAGAAAGGGGAATGGACCCTTCGAAAGTGCCCTGTTTGAAGCACCCGAGTTTACGTCTGTCCACGGTGAATAGAAATGTTCCCATTTGACGAAGTTCACCATGACTAACTCCCCGTTAGCTCTAACCTACGCTCCCACCATGGTCTACCTGGGTATCAATTTGCCAAACGTATAGCAGACTTCCTCGGGATCCAGCAGTGCTGACCACCACTTAGTTCGAAGAAATCCGTGAGACGGTCGGATCCAAGAACGCATTCATTGCGAATCGTCACCAAGCTCTTGATCACGAAGAATTGAAACGAGAAATCAACGCACCATTCATCGAATCAACAGAGCGCGAAGGTTACCTTTTGGGCTTCGTCGACATGCAGAACCTGAACATAGCCATCCACGAGCTTTTGGGACATGGAACGGGCAAACTCCTGACGGAAAGTAGCACCAATGGCGAAGGACCAAACTTTGACCTCGACAATCCACCCCTGAGCCCATTGACTGGGGAGCCCATCACGACATGGTACAAGAAAGGCGAGGCGTACAATGTGAAGTTTGGGGATATTGCAACGAGCATGGAAGAGTGCCGGGCAGAGTGCGTTGGGGACTTCCTTATATCCAACAAGTACTTGGCAGCTTTGTTTGGATATGGCGAACAGAGCAAGGTCAAGCTCGATGATCGTAAGTCTCTCACGGACTGTTCACTCAGCTCATGGCTTCAGAGGCTGATACGAGTTTGAAAACCAGTGGTATACGACTTATACCTGCATCGTGGCGTCCTCGGCCTTCAAGCACTTCGCCAATTCAGCCCAGAGAACGTAGGGAAATTCGTCTCATATTGCCCACAAACGCATACATCTTAATGTCTCTGGCTTCAGGATGCTGACTCAACCCGTTAGAAATGGGGAGACCCTCATGCTCGAGGCGACTACGCGATCTTCCGCGTACTTCTAGGCGCAGACGGCTTCATGAAGCTCATTATTGACGATGACAACAAAAAAGTCAAAGTGCATATTGACAGATCACAACTCGAGTCTCATAGTCGGAAAGCAATCAGCGACCTCCATCTCAAGATTCATGTATATTGCTGTACTGCTGATGTAGAAGCGGCAACAGGATTCTACACCGAGCTGACCGGCGTTGACAAGGAGATGTTGAGGGTCCGGGATATCGTCGGACACAACAAAGGCAGGAAGGAGGTATTCATACAGGCGAACTTGGTGCAGGAGGGTGATAAGGTCAGGGTTGTGGAGTATGAAAAAAGTGCTGAAGGTTTGATTCGAAGCTGGGTAGAAAGGAGGGATTTGATTGGTATTTGATATGCACCTAGGAACGTAAACCAAGAAGAGTTTGTCTGTGACCTCAAACCTATTCGCGTTTGACCTTGGGTATTGTGTCTCAGTCTTGCCATGCACGGGGCCCGTAAAGTGACATGCATATCCCTACGAGCTCTCTCCTCTTCCAATTAAACGATCTTACTACTGCTCCACATTGAATAATATCAATACCTGAATATGCACTATTAAGCACATTGTAAAGATACTTATTACTCCCAAGCCCACCGACTAGAATAATAATCTAAAAATTAGCAAGCGAATCTACCTCATAGAATGCTTCTAAATAACTTCGGTTCTCCAGATCTCTTATTCATTATAGCCTGGACTTGATCGTGTACGAGGCCCATAATCTGTTTGATAATAGGAGCGAAGATGGTTTTCGTGTGATCGCTGGATGAGTTAGATGACAAATAAAATATTGAATGACCAAAGAGTAGGATTTTGGATGTTGCTAAACGCTACGAAGTAGAGTTGTGGTCTTTTAGCAATAGAGGGTTAAAGATGCAGGACTTGTAGAAAGGCTACGATGTTGAGATTTAGTTGAGGGATCTAGATTGAACTTCGAATATTTGGGTGCGCTCAGGGGGGATAGAATGGGTGAGAAGGATACTAATGGACCAGAGCAGAGTATCACTACGAAGTAATACGAGGGGAGCTTAAAAAGAGTGAACCGAAACAGCTATAGTTAATAGTCACAGATTTAAGGATGTAGCTAGGAATTCGAACCGATTAAGGCAGCTGGGTAGGCTAAGCCAGATCCTCGGAGAGAGACACGAAAAAGATTCATGACAGATGAAGAGTGAAGTTTCCGGAAATGTCGACCGACATACAACTTACGCGTTCTCTCGTATTTCAATTTCAATAGAAACTCACCAGTCGAATATTCCCTTTCGTATTTCCATTAACGAAGAGGGAGGTGACAAAGGAAACATACTTCCTAACCACACCACGGGCAAATACCAGCTCGTTTCTAACTACTTCCCTCTCGGTCTCCTTCCCTTCCTTCTATACCTATAAACCTACAACAAACCTCCAACAAACTCAACGTTACTAGAAATAATTCAATTTCATTTAATCTCCAGTCGAAAACCAGAGACTCAAAAACATCATCAAACGGCCTATAAAAACCCCGACTTTCCCCAATGCTGACATCACACCCTTTACAATTCATATTACGAACTTATTTAGGCTGAAATGCCAGCAACCCCCGTTAAAGGTTAGATCTGGTATAGATCCGAAGTATGCCTAGAGATACGAAGAGAACAAGGGTGGGAAAGATAAAGATGATGAGAAAAAGGAACACTTTTGACGGCGCAACAGGGCAGCAACGCTTGATGATTTCCTAATTCACGACTGAAAGCCGATGTTTTCGGGAGGATCTTAAAGATTTGAATGAGATGACTCGATTCCTTTTGGGAAGATAAATAGGTCTTCTTATCCCCTTCTTCTTTTCTCACTCTTCATTTCCAATTATAAATAATTTGGATATTCTTATGCTCATCTCATCTCATCTCACCAAACCTCAAATATGCCCACATCAATCTCTCTCCTAGCTGTCACAGCTATTCTCTCCCCTCTTACTGAAGCATTTACATGTTACCCTGGAACCAACCAAACTCTAGCTATGTGTTGTGGTGCATACTATGCTTATGGACCACCTCCTTCTCCTGAGGGATTGACATTTGCGATTTTCTGCCAGATGGCGACGGTTTTGAATTCAACGAGTGAGGAGTATAGTTGTACTGGTTCGATAGCGGGGTGTTGTCATAGTGTAAGTTTAATTTTAATGTTTCTTTTTGGAGGGGAGGGAACTTTCTTGTCTGGTTCTTTTGATTTGTTCTTTGATGTGGTCTTTTTTGGAATTTAGTCTTGATATGATATGTGGAAAGCTGATTTTTGGGAATGCAGTGGGAGTCGAGGGAGGAGATGGCTTTTGATTGCTTACCCGGAGTTGAGACGACTGTTTCGGGAAGAAAGTTTAGAGCGTAGGGTTGTGGTTGGGCTGGGTGATGGAATGGGAATGGGAAGATGGGTTGGAGGAAGTGGTTGAGTTGTAATGTTGGGTGGAATTACTCGAGTAGTTTTTAATCATTTAATGAAGGAGATTGAAGGCTCTTATTAGATCCTTTAGATGCCCTGAGAAAAGAATGTTAGGTTGAAGTCTGTGATTTGATATTGAAATAAGGGCAAGTTAAAGAGCTCAACGGAAACACTTTTATCTCAAAATCGGGCTTGAAATTTGAGCGAGCAGTTGACAAAATATGTACAAGACGTAGGGACTTGTGATTACCTTGGGTAGAAATGGGAACAAAATCTAAGGGTATCAATAACAGTCCTGACCATAAGGGATTTTTAGATCTCGTCCATTCCTGGCATGCCTTGCATCCCACCAACTTTTGCCCAGAATTTATCGAAATCCACGCCCTGCTCTTCGAACATCTTCTTAGCTTCAACCATAGTGCCCCTTTGTTGTTCAGGGCCAAATCCACCAGGCTGGGAAGAGGCAAATTGAACAAGTTCAATCCAACGGAAGAATAGATTCTCCTTCCCAAGGGCTGTCAACTCATCCTTAAAAGCAACAATCTTTCTCCGCCCTACTTCTTCTGCAGTACTCACACCTTCAGCTCCAGCAACTTCTACCATCCAGCCAAACTCCTCACTATGCGCAAATACCGCCGTCGTAAAATCACTAAACTTTAAAACATTCCTGTTCACAAGTTCGGTTGCAATGACCATGCGTCTCCAATCCAGATCCCACTCCTTGTTCAACATCAAGTATCCAGTCTTCTCGCTCATCCACAGCGGACTAACAGCCCTCTTGATGATCTCAAATGCTGCCTCTTGTCCAGGACCCTCCTCTAGAATGTTCTTGACCTGACGATCCCACTTCCTGCTTCTTCGTACAATTATCTCCTTATCCTGGAATCCAACGGCAAACCTCCATGAAATCGGATTTCCAATCGTCCTTCCTGCGAAGAAATCCCTGGGCCAGGGCCAGATAAAAATATATATTATAAGATCAATCATAAATATTCCCGTCCGCCGGAGTATTTCATAGCCAATATCATTAAGAGGAGTTTTTGCCGTATTGATCGTAGTTTCGTTGTATCGGCCCATTAAGGAGAAACATATCTTCAGGTAGAAAGGCCCGATTCGCGTGATTCGCCATGCTAACAAGGCGATGATGGCAACATTCATGAAAAATGGAACGAGAAATATTTTGCGTTTGAAATCCTTGGGTTTGTTGTCGATGTGCGTTATGTATATGTGGTTTTTTGTGAGCCTGGAGAGGTATGGTTCGAGGTTTTTGGGAGCTCTTTTGAAGGGTGCGGGGGGGTCGGCATCGTTGGAGGATGGGGAGGATTTCGTAGTATAAGATGTCGTTTTGAAGGCTCGCGCCTTTCCTTTGCTTTTGGGAGGCATTTTGTCTGGCGTGGAGGGGGGAAGTGTTCGAGACATCGACGTGGACGTCTATCCGATAGCGCGAACTGCCCCTCTCGGCTGCCGTACAATATCTCCAAATTATTTCCAGGCCGGATGCTTCACTAACCATCCATCAAACACAACCATGAGGGCGCATGGGGCATTGAAGGTATTAGTTTTATCACATTCCAATTGGTACTGGAGGCTAATTGGTGTTAGGAATCCTCGAGTCCATTTCTGTGTGCGTTTTGCGCTCATCGAATTGGACAAACTCAAAGACTTGCACATGTCCAGCGGCGATTCTTACAGTCCACTCGTCCTATATCGAGGCCGCCAGCTGAAGCAGCAGCTACACGCGAAGACGATGCCCAACCTGCTCGGCCTACATGGGGACATTCTGTGCCATCTTCAGGCCCCAATCCGGTTGGAGGAGGAGGATGGGGACGTCCATCTCTTGGAACTGGGGGCGTAGGCCCTGTTGGCCCCAGGTTTGGTGGGGGTTGGGGGAAGCCGGCAGCACAGACAGATTCTAGCATACCTTTGAGACAGCCAGCGGCAGAAACATCCAGTGCTACGGCCAGCACCCGGAAACTCTTGCCACACGAGCAGCGTGCTAAAGATCTTATGATGGCAAAGCAATTGGAAAGAGAGCGGCTGGCACGAGAACGAGCCACTCATGTCGATAAGTTTGCTGGGCCCGGACCAAATGCCACAAGATCTGGAAGACCTGAACCTCAAATTGGACGCACAACTGAATTGTCTGACTTTCCGAGCCTGTCACCTAGGGATCAGGCACGGGAGCTGTTTGCTGCAAAACAAGGAGTTTCCAGGGCTGGATATTTTAAGGGCGAACCGAGTAATGGAAGCGGCTCAAGCTTGGGTGATAAAGGTACAAGCGAGGGGCAATGGGGACAACTTCGAAAAGCACGTTTACCTGACCCACCAGCAACCGAACCCGAGAGGCCTCCGCCCCCTGTTGATGCATTTGCCGCAGGTAGAGCCCAAAGAGAAAGCGAGGCACAGTTCGGGAGATATACACCATTAAGGTCAACGGAAAATTCAGATCGCACGGAACCTGATAGTGGCTTCTCGATTCGGAGAACGCGAACATGGTCCGGTAACTTAAGCAGCGGAGCGTTTTACAACGAACAAAATGCCCTATATCAGGACAGAGAATCTCACCAGTCAAGATATGGGGATTCTGTACCAATATCACAAAGCCCACAATGGGGGAGACCTCAACCATCGACTGAAGCAAGCGAGGAAGAGGAGCTTCGGAAACTGCGTGAAGAGCAGATAGCAAGGATGGAACAACAAGAGGAAGAAGAACGAGGGCAGCGAGACAAGCCTAAGAAAGTTCGGGCAAAGCGAGGTGGGCAGGATAAGGAGAATTCAGGCTATGTCCAACTTAAAGGAAAGGAGAAAGACAAGGCAAAACGGCGTCAGAAGTTCGCCAACAAAGTGGTCGACGAAGAAGAAGAAGCAGCTGCTCTCATTCGCGCAGAAGAAAAGAAACTGCGAAAACAGGAGAAGGCTGCTAAAAAAGCAGCAGCTCTTACACCGATGTTTTTACCAGAGTATATCACGGTAGCAAATTTGGCTGTTGCACTTCGGGTCCGGTTTGAAGAGTTTGTCACAAAGCTTGAGGAGCTTGGATTTGAGGAGACTAGCCATGATTTCATTCTGAATGCTGAAAATGCTGGGCTCATTGTGATGGAATATGGCTACGAGGCAATTATTGATCGCGCTGAGTCGGAAGATCTCAAAGCGAGGGAGCCAGCTCCAGACCCATCGATTCTACCTCCACGACCTCCAGTTGTAACCATCATGGGGCATGTCGATCATGGAAAGACAACATTACTTGACTTCTTGCGAAAGTCTTCCGTGGCCGCAACTGAGCATGGTGGAATCACTCAGCACATTGGAGCCTTCTCAGTACGCATGCCACATGGCAAAATCATCACTTTCCTTGATACGCCTGGCCACGCTGCGTTTCTCAATATGCGTCAGCGAGGAGCAGATGTTACTGATATTGTCATTTTGGTCGTAGCAGCAGATGATAGTGTCATGCCTCAAACCATCGAAGCTATTAACCATGCAAAAAACGCCAAGGTACCAATAATTGTTGCCATTAATAAGATTGACAAGGATGAGGCTGATATCGAGCGTGTCAAGCAAGATCTATCTCGCTTTGGTGTCCATGTTGAAGATATTGGTGGTGATACTCAAGTCGTTTGTGTTAGTGGCAAGACCGGAAAGGGTATCGATGAACTGGAAGAAGCCACTCTAACCTTGTCCGAAATTCTCGATGCGCGTTCTGAAATTGATGGCCCAGCTGAGGGATGGGTTCTTGAGGCAAGCATTAAATCTATGGGTAAAGTTGCCACAGTTCTTGTGAGGAGGGGCACAATGCGACCTGGTGACATTATTGTTGCTGGTAAAACATGGGCACGTATTCGGACTCTACGTAATGAGGCTGGTATCGAGATTGAGGAAGCGGGTCCAGGAACACCAGTCGAAATTGATGGATGGAGGGAACAACCACTTGCCGGTGATGAAGTACTCCAGGCTCCAGATGAAGACAAGGCCAAGAGTGTGGTCGACTACAGACTCGAGAAAGCAGAGCGGGACAAGCTCGCTGAAGATATGGATGCTATCAATGATTCCCGCAAAGCAACGGACGAGAAACGTGCTGCAGAAAAAGCTATGGCAGAAGCGAAGGCAGCCGCTGAGAAATCAGGTGAGGACGAGGAAGTTCCGGAGGTTGCTAAGGAGACCAAAGCCTCTGGACCGAAAGAGGTACCCTTCCTCGTAAAGGGCGACGTGAGTGGCTCGGTGGAAGCAGTCATTGACAGCATTTCCGCTCTTGGTAATGCAGAAGTACAACCCAACATCATTCGTTCTGGTGTGGGTCAAATATCCGAATTTGATGTGGAGCACGCTGCAGCAGCTAAGGGCCATCTCATCAACTTCAACACAGCCATCGAGCCTCATATTGCATCGCTAGCGGAACATTTGAAAGTCCAGATTCTCGATCATAATGTCATCTATCGGTTAGTCGAGGATGTGAAAGCGGAAATGAGCAAGCTCCTCGCGCCACTCATCATCCAACGTGTTCTTGGAGAAGCCGAAATCGCCCAGGTGTTCGAGATTACTGTTAAAGGGAGACAGGTTAAGAACATTGCGGGTTGTAAGGTTAGGAATGGAACGATTTCTAAGAAGGGTAAGATTAGGGTTTTGAGGGGTGGGGAGAAGATCTTCGATGGTATGTTATTTTTTTCCCCCTTCCCCATGTTTTGTGGGTAAGATAGGCTAATGAAGTGTCTAGGTTCTCTTGCTTCTTTGAAGAATGTCAAGAAAGATGTTATGGAGAGGAGGATAGGTGAGGAATGTGGGATGGGATTCGAGAATTGGTTTGATTTCCAAGTTGGAGATCGGGTACAGTGTTATGAGGAGACGCAGGAGAAGAGGTATTTGTGATGAATCCTTCATAAGTTTCCTTGGTGGTTCTTGGAAGTGGAGATGGGGGTGGGTTGGCCGGGGTCATTAAAACAGGATGGATGGACGGATGGGGGGATATGGAAATCAAATGAAGGTGTATTATATAACGAAATGCATGGATGGGAAGACATTTATCAGCGGAGTTGGATTCCTGGGTTATCATGCATTTCTGGGGGGTAAGCTATGTAAGTATAGAGTGGTACAGATTTGTTGGAGGATCCGCAAAAAAAAAAAGCATGTTTCTTGTCTAGCACTGTACAATAGATGATCATTCTTAAAACAGAAATAGACAACTCCACCCTTGAATCTTTTGGTATTTTAGTTTAATAATTACTCTTTAGTTTTTTGGTTTGGGTGAATGAACGTTTTTATGGTGTTGTTGTTGTTGTTGTTGTCGTCTTGAAATCTCCTTTCGTCCTTGAAGTATCTAATTGTCTAACGCTCCCTCATCCTCATCCTTAATCCCTCTAATTTTCCCCCATCGATATAGATAGATAATTTATATTCCAGCAGCGGCGGCAGCTATGAGATGTTATATTAGCCCTACGTTCCTCTTTTCTTTCCTTTTCCTTTTCCTTTTTCTTGGAGGGGGGGGTTCAGGGTAAGTTTTATAATGTAAGTTGGAATGGAGGGAGGAAGGAACATACGTAGATAAACGGCGGTAGAATCAAAAGATACTATGTTCCCATCTTTATCTGTCATGGCTGCTGCTTCGGATGGGGGGGCCGTTGGTGGTGTCTGGGGAGAGCGGATGGAGAGGTCTGTGTTGAGGGTAAGGTGTTAGTTGGGATTTGAGGGGGGGGTAGGTTTTGATGATGGGTTGGGAAGAGATGGGAGAGGGGGGGGGGGGTGTTACCGTTGAGAGGTTGGGGGATGGCGGTTGTGAGGCCGAGGGTTGAGAGGATGAGGAGGGTGAGGAGTTGGAATTGCATTTTGGATGGATGGATGAACGGATTTTGATGGTTTGGTTTAATTTGGTTTGGAAAAAAGGTCGTCCGGCGACGAGGGTCTGGTATTGAAATGAGTGGTTGGTGAAGGGAAGAAAAGAATGGGAGGTGTGGTTATTTGATGAGAAGAGATGAGATTAGATATATAAATAACGACTTGTAGCATAAACCTCTCGAACCCTGATTTCCTCCTGTCCATCTGAAGCCAAGGGAAATTTACAGGGAGGGGAATCAGTGTATCAGGAATAGGGTTTTGACTTGGGTGAATCATATATGGTTGTTGGGGGAGTAGGGGTGTTTAAGCTTGATTTTGGGAGGGTGATCATACGGTGTGAGTTTGGGGGTGGATGGGGGGATAGAGGTGTTCCGGTAGATCTTTCTTGGGATGCGGAAGGGTTTTGGGCATGTTGGGGGATTAGAGCGCTTGCGGATGTTGAATTCGAGGGAAATTTTGAAGGATTACATGTTCATCGTCTTTTTTGTAAAGTTGGCAGCGTCAAACTTACACGATTTGATTAAAGACCTTCTAGAATCTGGACTTAGAAATTCAGCTAGAAATAAGTCTTGCATTAATTGCTTGGTTATTTCCTAAGGAACTTAGTAGGATAGGGGAATTTGGGTTGGATGAGATTCTCGTTTTTCTTTTCCAGTCGATCTTTCATGGATGCTTTTGGGGAACAGATCCCGATGTGAGGGTATCTTGAGACGGGGATGAGACGAAGCGAGGGATGGGATTTTCAGCCACGTCTGATACGTGAGAAATTGGAATTATTTGGTTTTCAGACGAGGAACGGGATGGAGAATTCCCGCGAGGCGCAGTTCAGGTCGATGTTTGGGCTTTGTCTTGATTTTCAGGATCTTGGAGAGGTCTTTGATGGATGGGGATAAAGGATTTGGTTTGAAGCGAGGGAACTCAGGGGCAGGTCAGGGAAGCGGCTCTCGAAGTCAGGTGCGAGCACATCACGCTTCTCTCGTCGCAAGTTTGATGAAAGAAACCTAATTCCAACGTCTGGAACGCTATTCACTGCCCCTCGGTACCAGGACAACAGCTCTTCCAGACATCACAGGATCCGGCACTCCGCCTCATGATACAGCTTCACGTGGCAATTATGCGGCTGCACAAGTCTTTATGAGGAGGCTGATTATGCAAGTCACCTCTTCGCAACCTGGGCCGAGCTTGGGCTCCCCGCTCTGGACCGCCAATACCCCGCCTAACACCGCAACCCCAACAATGTCTGCGGCCACAGCGGCCACCCGGCCACACAACACCACTCTCCTCTCACCACCTTCCAATCCTCCCTAACCGCCAGCCTCCATCCACCTCTCCCACCTCAAACCCACCTCCACAACAACAACCCCCCCTCCAAAACCGCCAAAATGGCAACCGTAGAACACTGCCTCTACTGTTTCGAAACCCTCTCCGCCAACCTCGAAAAGCGCACCCCAATGACCCTCCACCAGATCCAAGCCTCCTGGTCTGCCTACCCCAAAGGCCTCGAAGAGACCTCCTCAGCCTCAGAACCCACCTCCGACACCGAAGCCGAAGAATCCAGCATCAACACCACCAACAAACCCCGTAACCCAACCCTCCAACGCCTCACCAAACGAGCGCTCGATTCCTCCTCCAGCGGTTCCTCCACCCCCGCCTCCTCCTCGAGCACATCCCTCACCCCCGCCTCCACCGCCGAAACAACCCCAACCTCATCAACCCCGAACTTCGTCCCCAATGGAATAAACCCCACCCCGCGCCAACGAACACCCATAACCGAATCCCCCCTCTTCGTAACCTGGAACACCATTTCCTCCTCCTCTTCCTCCTCGTCCCCCCGCACCCTCCGCGGCTGCATAGGGACCTTCAATTCCGAGCCCCTACCCGCCGGACTCTCCTCCTACGCACTCATCTCGGCCCTCCAAGACCACCGCTTCGATCCGATTTCCCTTTCCGAACTCCCCACCCTCGAAGTATCGGTTACCCTCCTCACGGATTTCGAAGACGCAAAAGATGCGATGGATTGGGAGGTAGGCGTTCATGGGATTCGAATCTCTTTTTATGCGAAGAATAGGAGGTATGGAGCTTGTTATTTGCCGGATGTGCCGGTGGAGCAGGGGTGGGATAGGGAGGAGACGATGGTGAGTTTGATGAGGAAGGCGGGGTGGGGGGGACGGAGGGAGAAGTGGAGGGAGGTGGGGGAGTTGAAGGTCGTGAGGTTTCAGGGGAAGGCGGAGAGTGTGGGTTGGGAGGAGTTTAAGGGTTGGAGGGAGTGGGTTGGGAAGAGGGGGGAGTGATGTAGATGGGTAGATAGATAGATAGATGGAGGAGTATTACTCAGTAAGGTAGAGGGTTTTAGCTGAGGAGTCGGTTTATTTAGAGAGAATTTCTTTCAAGAGGTAGAGGGTATGGAATCGGGAATCGGGAAATGGATTTGGAGTTTGGGGTTTAAGGTTTGATAATGGAGTATGAAATGGAATGGAATTAAATGATAGGTAGGTAGGTAGGTAGGTAGGTAGGTAGGTAGGTAGCAAGAAGATAACGATAATCAATTCAACACAACACAACCACAACATAACAACGGGGTAATATTTTTTCCTAAGAAGAGATAATAAATAAATACAAAGATATGGATATAATTCAAAGAGAGGGTTGGGGAGGGGGGTTTGGGGGGGATGAGGGGGAGAGAGAAAGAAAAATTCAAATTCAGATTTAATAGATAGATAGATAGATATAAAAGGATATTAGTTTAGTTTAGTTTGGTTTTTTTTCTACTCTTCTTCTTCTTCTTGAATATCTTAAAGAGTATCTTAGCGAGTATATATATATCTATCTACCTATCTATCTATCTAGCTTTAAAAAGAACCTACTAAACGTAAGGAATACTTCATAATCAATCATATCTTTTAATAGATTATCTTACTCGTTTAATCCTCATTCTCACGCGTTTAATTCTTATATCTAGTATCTAGTATCTCATCTCATCTATCTTAAAAAAAAAGGGGGGGGGATATAATATAATATAATACAACACAACACAACACAATCATAATAATCCCACTAATTACTAAATACAACCCACCTATATAATCACATAACCCCACCCACTAATACAATGCATTCCTTATATAAAGGAATATATCAGTCAAGTTATAGAAGAATCAAATATATTAACACGACACCTAGTATATAGACTAGGCGTCGTGCCTTGTAGTAAAAGTATGCATTCCTTTTAAAGAAAGGCCTTGTGAATTGATGGTGATTGTGGTAATTATGTTATAATTTGTAATCTCTACTCTTCCTTTCTTTCTTTCTTTCTTTCTTTCTTTCTTTCTTTACTTCTATCTTTCTTACATACATACAAACATGTATAATTCCTCCTTCTTCCCCTCTCTTCTCTTCTCTCCTCTTCTCCTATAGGATTCTGAAGAATTTTTCATTTCTACCCTATTGATTGATAGGTAGGTATGAAAATCCCCATCTCATCTCATCTCACTCATCCCATCCCTCAATATTCCTACAACCATCAACCATCAACCATCATCTCATCCCATCATCCCATCCCAAACAAAACCACCTCAACTCCCCCCCCCCTCCATCAAAGAAAAAAGAAAAAAGAAAAGAAAAGGACGTCAAAAAACTAACATGCCATAACATAACATAACAAAACATAACATACAATAGACATAACAAAGGAAAAGGAAAAAAGATTGCGCTTGGCTTGCAAGAAAGAAAGAAAGAAAGAAAAAGGAAAAAAGGAAAGGAAGGGGAGATGCGTGTGCATATCTGTGCGTGTCTCTCTCTGTGTGTGTGTAAGTAAGTAAGTAAGGTAGTAGGGTATCATTCATCCATCCATCCATCCATCCATCCATCCATCTTTTCATCGCGACTTCGTTCATCAAAAAAAGCGAAAGGAAAAAAGAAAAAATTCGGAAATCGGAAAGGGAAATTTCGATATGCATGCAGATCGTGGGTTTGGCTCCTTTGGCTTCTTTGTTGGGAGTTGTGTTGAGGGGTAGGTTTTATAGTCGATTTACGTCTTAAACCTTGTTGTGGATTCGGCTGAGGTGTTTGTTATAACAATCGACTTCCTAAGACTTCATCATCTGCTCCCTCATAATCACCAACACCTCAACCTCCTAAAAAACTCCTTTATCCTCCTCCCCCCCCTCTCCCTCCCCTCAAAAACAAACCCCTTCTCATTCGTCGCATCCCCTTGCTCCCTCATTCCCGACGGTAACGGACTCAACGGTGCAGTCACAGCCCTCCTCGTCCCACCCCCCATCAAAACCTCACTTCCCATACTTCCCCTCCCCCTCGAATCATTCATATTCGACATTCCTATCTCCCCACCCGCTGCGATCCTCCTAGCCTCCACAACCCTCCTAACGATCAAAGCAAAGGTTTCCTCAATATTAACCGTATTCCTCGCGCTCGTCTCCATAAACCCACATCCCCTCGTTCTCGCCCATTCCAATCCCATCTGTGCCGGAACCTGTCGACTTTCCTGTAAATCGCATTTATTCCCCGCTACGATCTTGATGGGTTTGACGGGTCCGTTGATCTCGGAAAGTAATTGCTGGCCGGGAGGGGGTTTCCTCTTTGCTTTCCTCCCACTGCTTTGCTGCGAGGTTTCCCAAGCATCGCAGCGAGTTTCCGTCTCGATGTCGATTAGATCGTTGAATTCTTGTAGGGCGGCTAGGGAATGGATATTGGTGATATCGTAGACGAGGAGGAAGGCATCGGAGCGGAGGTTTGAAGCTGCCCACATCCCCCGGTATTCTTCTTGTCCTGCAGTGTCGGTAAGTGAGAGGTGATAGGTTTGTCCGTCGATTTTTCGAGTGAGGGAATAGGAATCTTCGATTGTGGGATCGTATTCGTGGGTCCATTGGGAACGGACGAGACGGAGGGTTATTGAGGATTTTCCGCATCCGCCGTCACCGCAGATTGTTATGGTTATGCGGTGGGGGGTGTCGGTGCTGGAGTGTGAGGAGGACATTGTGCTAGGAAAGATTAAGGTGTTGCGCTGGCTGTGTAGGTCGTCTCCTCGGGAAGTATTTGAAGGAAAGAAGGAAAGAAGGACAGTGTGCAAGATCCGCAAAAGTGATTGTTGCAAGCTATGAAGGAAATGTGTGTCGCAGGTTTGACGTGGGATGAGCAAATAGCGTTTATAAGGAAGGAAACCCCGTCGTGACTGACTGGGCAATCGATTGACACGGGAAACGCAAATCCTCTTCTGGACGAAAGGAGAGGAAAGGTGGTCGGTCGTTGCCCTTGCGATCTAGGCCGATTCCTTCAGATCTGCTCTGGTCGCTCGCGCGCCGCGCCGCTCGAATCACACGCGCACTCCTTCAGCTCTCCGTCGCGCAGCCTTATAATTCTTCTCTCTCTCCCGATCAATCAGTCAATGGCCGAGCCAAAAAGGAGCCTCGTTGTGGTGGCGTGCGCCTTGCCTGTCCCTTCCCGCCTGTCGCGTTTGTTGATTGCGCCGCGGATAGGGGAGAAACGGCGTCTACGAGAGTAGGAACGGTCGCCGGGGCGATGGCGGGCGATGGCGTGGTTATTTGGCTGGAGGGATTGCTCTGGTTATGCTGTCGCTCGGGGTCGCAAGATTGATGCGCTCATGAGGGAGATCTGTGGTGACTTGGGAGGAGGCTCGTGGTCTGCTCGCGTTGCTTGGGGGGGGGGGKGGKGGGATGGGGGCGGCGTGGGCTGGCCTGCCTTGCCTTGCAGCACTGTACTTGTGTGGGAGAGGTGAGGGAGGCACGGCGGCGCCTTGGGGTTGGCGGTGGAGGGGTGACGGTCCACGGGGGATGCCGAGCCGTTGGGAGGGATACCGTGCGGTGGGATCTGATAAGAGAGAGGGTCAGGATAACAGAGGGTCCGCCTGAGCATTGGCAAGAGCGCTTTATATCTGGGAGCGCACGCTAATAAGAAGGCTGGGAGTTCCCCCTCGGCGGAAAGAGAAAAGTCGAGAATGGGAAGGCTCATGGCTTTATTTAAACCTCCCTTACTTTCGAACCGTCACATTTCTGGGAGCCCGTCACCATTGGCACTGTTTTTTCCCGAGCGAGGGGCTTCTTTCTGCCAGGGCGCAGACGCCAAGGAGGCTGGCTGGACTCGAAGCACAGCATCCCCACCACCGTCCACGGCCTGGCCGCGGTTTTCTATCTATGTAAGGCTTAGAAATCGTCGTCTGAAGAGAAGATAACCGTTGTCTCGACTCTCTGCCGTCCAGTTGAGAGCTTCCCCGTCCGGAGATGCGGGCCCCGAGTGCGTCGAGTTTTGGGCTGAGACCGAATGTTCGTCATCGGGGAATTATTGTTTGGTGTGATCTCTCGTGCATTAGTGGAGGGCTTTGGGACAGCAGAAATGCAGAGGACGGGGAATGGTCCGCGAGTTCCCTCGTGCCTGGAGGTGGGAGAGGAGGGACGACAGCTTTCCGTTCTCGTTCAGCTGGGGGGGTTGTGGAACTCTTGATAGGGCACGAGTATTCACTAATTGAGTTTTTTGAGAGAGGGGCAGGCCGGGTAGGAAACTCAATTGGGGGTTACCCCCTTTTTTTTCGAATCTGGGTAGGGCTAGATCTGATAAGTAGGAGACATGGGACGGAAACTCAAATAAGCGTTCCCAGCTTGTTTACTCGATGGGCTCTTTTGAGCACTAGGTCACAGCATTGACACCCAGCTTCTTGTACCTGGTAAACTATAAACAATATTTTTTTTCCCCCCGATATTGAAAGCCTCACTTCGCGCGGCTTCCTACAGCTGGGGTTATCTTCGAAAGGGTAACCTCTTCTTCTGATTTGATTTGTTTTTCAATCGCGATGTCAATGTCCGGATCACGCTGCAGCCTAGGATGGAAAGTGGATGGGAAAGTGGATACCCTTAACAAGCGGTAAGGCCTGAGGATATAGATCCGGCCAATTGTTGCAGGCGCGGCCTTATGCAAAACTATCTCTGGCGTCTAGATGATGTGGTAAGAGACAGATACGAACTTCGGATGGGACGTCTACATTAGGTTTCTTTCTTGGCGGTGATAGATGGGCATGTCTGTTCCGAGAGGGGGGGGATAGGGGTTTCTCTCGCTTAGGCGGAAAGCTTATCCTGACCTGACTTTTGATGGCCTTGATTCAATTCTTCGAAGTAATTCTGGCTTTACCTTGGGATTCCGTCCCGGAGATATTGGCTTAGTTTTCTTGGGGTAACGGCCTTGAAAGGGTTCTGATATCGACACTGGAGAAGAAATATTGACACTCACAAGACAGAAGTCTGTTCTTTCAACTTTTCTTTTCTCGGTATAATCCATGATCGGAGTATGTCGAACTTTCTTTTGCACGAGCTTTTCCTCTCGTGAAGAGGGCTCAATCCTTCAAGCTCCAAAAGGGAAGGGGTAGGAGCTCTGGCGCGAAATCTCCACGTATTCGGTCACGTGTATCGTTTCAGGCCTGCTCTGACCAAATACCTCAGCTGGCCTTCTGCTGGACATATACACAATATACACCCACAACGTCCTCCCCAAACACGGACGCCCTCGTCTCCCCTAGTCCATCAAAGCCCAACTCATGAGTGTTCCCGGTAGTAACAATAGCGATTCCTTCCACAACTAAGCTCAACTGTTAATTTTACGATATTAATTTAAAAAGTAACGAAAAAGTAATAATTACTCCACTTTCCAGAATATAAAGTCCCACCTAATGTACAAAAGTTAATACTAGATCTTAATAAGACATATAATAACAACGGAATGAAGATATAAATTTCTCTAGTGTTAAATTACGAGAAAATATTAATATAATTTTTAAAGATATAAGATTAGAGAATAAGGAGTTTCTAGATCTTATTCCCGGAAGAGTATCTAGGCATAAGGGTCGTATAGGTACCTTTATTCTGGAATGTTTGTTTAGTAGGCAGAACGGGAAAAGGCTGTATTAGTAGGCCAGTCCAGGTTGTCTGAGATCGGTAACGAGGAGCAGCTTAGTGAGATTGACGATGGCTTTGGGGAGTATTTGGAGAAGATCACAAGAAAGCATGAAAAGAAGATACGAGATCCGATGTAGGCAATGAACTTCAATATCATCATAGAGAGATTCGCCCGATTGCTCTCCGAGATATATGATAGGATGAAAACCAACTGTTGGATCTTGTGCCAATGAATATATAACCGAAATATCATCCTCGCAAGAGGCGGCCGCTTTTTGTACAATACCAACCAATTCGACTCCTATCCTGAAAAGTTAGACCTTATACACGAACTTATAGAAAAGGAAAATTTTCCTGCACGACCTGTTCAGTGAACAGCTCTAGGCCTCGTTGGGAATTCGAGACACTTGCAAGCGTGGTTCTACTTATCTTAAAGTGTCACTCAAGTGGGGTTTTTTTTGTGATATCCCGAGGTGACTTCGACGCTGCCTGGTGTTACTTGGATGACTTTTTCTAAGTTGTAGGACCCATTCTTATATCCAAGTAGGTATCCGCCGAGTATGTTACGCAGATGCGTACGATCATAGTGAAGGAACACTTGTAATATCTCGTACCACTTTTGCAGAATTAGCGTTTGCCCAACAATCTCTGGAAATTTAGCACCATCTAGATGGAAGTCGTAAAATGATGGGAAGACGGCGGGTTCCCCAGCATTGACCAAAGTTGGATACGTTCATTTAAATCTGACAATTTAACGTTAATGATCTAGCTGGTAATTAATAAGGTACTATATGCATACTGTCGAAACAAATCTCGATTTCGAAATATGCCTCTGGCTTATCGATAATTAGAACTGAATCAGATGAGGGGAAGAGACATTGAAGTCGCGCTTATCACCCGCCATCATGACAGAAATAAGCTGACGATGCCATTTTATTGCAATCATTACTACTAGGGTGGATATTACCTTTTCGATTAAATTCGCATCGATATAAAATGTAGTGTGTAGGTGGTAAAATGTGCTCTTGCTAATGATTTTCTCGTGATTCTTTTTAACTCTTTATTAATTTTGGGTTAGAGTAAGGTTTATCCTCATAGTCGAACGATACTACACTCGAAATCACATATTATTAGGAAATAGGCATAAACTGGATATATCTATCCTTAGATATTCACCTAAACAATCATTAACGCCCTCAAAAGTCTACTTTAGTCCATACTCAGGATAGAAAGAAAGGAAAGACAAAATAAAATCCTCAAACTATACTTTGAAACCCCCACAATCCATCCCTCCCCACTTATTCCATCCGCACACCCTCCAAATCACCATAAAACACAAACGCCCTAATCTCAATACTCTCCCTCTCCTCCCACCCCTCTCCCTCAAACCTCCCATCCTTAAAACCAGTATGCGGCACCCTCCTCCCCACCCCCACCTCACTATCAAAACACTTAAAAACCACAACCTCCTCCTCGGTCATCCCCCCCAAAAATCTCCACCTATGCCCCTCTCCCCCCTTCACCTCCCACATCCCACCTCTCCTCCCATCAGCACCCACCAATTCCAAATTCACCAAATCCTCCTCCCTTACGCTCCCCGATTCAGCAACACAAAATGGATCTTTAAAAACTTGTTTGATAGGCCTCCAGATATTGACTATTTGATATCGGGTAATTTTCTCTTGGATGAGGGGGGAGGAGAGAGGGAGAATGTTTTGTAGAAATTGGAGGGCTCCGGTGTAGGATTGATCGACGTGCACGCGAGTGGCGGGGGTCTGGACTGTGTTGGTTTGGGGGAGGTGTGAGGGTTTTTTGTTGATTGTGAGGGAGGAGATGGGGCCGCGGAGGGTGTGGTTGAAGAAGTGGATATGGGAGGCGGAGGTTCTGGTTTTAGAAGTTTGAAGGTTAGGAAATCCGAATTAGAGGTTTTTATTTTTGAAGAACAAAATGGGGAAAAAAATAGAAGGGATATTTTGATATTGGAATTTACTATTTTTTTTGGGAAATCAAAAAATTCAATTCGTCTTATCGATGATTTGAGGAAGTAAAGAATTAAAGATCGAGAGAGAATTCAAAACTTACAAATCCTTCAATAACTTTTCCATCTCCTTATAATACCCTCCCATAATTTTCCCATCGTCCAAAAATTCCTTTTCAGAACTAACATGTTTGAGATATTGAAATCCATGTTTATCCAAAGTATACTTCTCTTCTTCTCCCCTTATATCATGGATGGTAACTTGTTTGGTAAAATGGGGTCTTTCTTGACTTCTGTATTTTTCCATGGACATCGTTTCTGGGAGGGAACCGTCTGTGTGGGATTGGTAGTAGTTTAGTGTTGTGTGGACATCTTGGGGTGGGTGGGGAAAGGTTTTGGTTTGGGAGGTTGTGGTGGTTGACATGATTCTTAGGAATTTTCTTTCGGGGTTTGGAAATTTGAGGGAATTGAGGTTGAAAAGTTTTGAACGATGGTGGTTCTGGTTTATTTACTACGTGGAAGGGAAGTTGTGGGTGTTGGAATTTGTAGTTTCTTATGAAGTTACATCTCGTAACACATATCCTATCTATGTGGTCTCGGATATTCAACATACAAATTCTAGTGTTACAACTATTAAACACGTCTCACAAGAAATTGGACTGTATTGTATTCGGCGAAATCGGCCCCTTCTCCGCTCTGTGGGATATCCGTAGTTCAAAGTTATAATCTACTCACGTCGTGATGAATCGGAATATTTTCTGATTGTAGAAACATAAGGGTGTGGTTTAGATTTTAGTTTCCCTTTCCTATAGTTGGTTTTAGGATCTGTAATTTAGAATATTTTTAGGGTTTAAACTTTTTAGTCTTGCTAATAAGTATCGTGGAATGCTATATCAAGTGATGCATTTGCTAACACAACCCCACTTACGTCAAAAAAAAAATATTCACCTGATTGGAAGAAGGATATTAAAAATTTCTTCTTTCAGCTTAGATGTCATCGTTTAAGGGATCTTGTGAAGGAGATCTGTATTGCAAAATGCGACGCCGCAGGATCTGCGGCATTATTGGGTACTAAGTAACCTCTATCCTATATGTAATAATCTGTATGTTACATTTGGTGTTCTTCATAACCCAATTAGGACTAGAGTAGCCACATAACACAGCCGATCCCCATGTAATATTATCGAACCAAGAACACAAGAATCAGGACACGCCCATCAGAGCACAGAGTGATTAGTGTCCTTGGTTCACCAGCTATCACGAGAATCCTCGGTACAGATCGTACCGACAATATTCTTGCATGTCAAAATTTTGAGACTGATTTCTATAAGACTTGATATTCTTATCCTTAGTACTTAACCTCTGCGCTCTCAATTATCTTATTTACTCCCTTCTCTCCTCCTACTTCTGTAAACCTTAATAAATTACGATAGGTCTCCACCCCTTTCTCAAGAGAAACAAATGTTTTTTTTGCTAGCGTGGGAAAAATTAGACGTAAATATTATATCTAATAATGTGGACTACCCTCGGCTAACAGTCGCTTCCTAGACTTGTAGCTTTATATAAGTCTATGAACTATGTTTACTTTAAATCTATAATCGTTTAGTAGAAAGACGAAGGAGCATTAAAAAGGCTTTTAATATATTGCAAGTCTCATAATTTGAAAAGCGAATTAATTTGTAGATTTCTTAGATTCAGCAGCTAAAATCATGATGAGAACATAATTTAATACTTTGTAGTTGTATGTTCTTTTAGACTATATCCCCACCCCTCCTCTTTCCTCTAATCCCAACAATTTTCTAACCCAAATATCCAATCCCTACATCTAAGTTGTTTTACTAGCATTAAACGGAATCATAAAATTATCTGTCCTAGCCCTACTCGTGAAATCATGATTATATCCAAACTTTCCCGGCGCAATCTTAGCCGGATACGTATTCCCATAAAAAAAATGAGTTGAAAGAATCGACCAGTCTCCAATAGTAGTATATGTAACAATTAAATCGCTACCACTCTTTAAAATGGTGAAGGAACTAACAATACTTGCTTTTGAAATATCATTTCCTCTTGCGCTAAGATACAACAATCCTCAAACCGGGACCGGACCAGAAAGTACCCATCCCCAATCCTTACCGATATTAAGAGAGACAAGGGTAGAGTCTACAGAACCAGAAGATGTAACATAACCATATGCAGCTCCATTACAAGTTGATGGTGGTGGAGGAGGAAGCGTACCACATGGTTGTGCTGATTCTAAAATCGTCGCTTCATAAAGATCTAGGTATCTGGCACTACCACATGTCTCGGATGGATTTCCATTTCAGGGGATATCATAGGATGAGGAGTCGGCAATGGAGGATCCTCCTTGGAGCATGTATCCACTATAACAATCTCCGTGGTATTTTGTTGTTGCGAGGATTGTTCTGTGGCGAGGGTGGTGAAATCGAGTTGGTCTTGTCACTAGGTTACGGCGCGGTAGGCGGCTCCTTCGAAATAGCAGCCTTTAGGAGTGTATTAGGAGCGAATGGTTGTGAGGTTCACGGCTGGGTAGGTTAGGTCTTGGTAGATGGAGAGGATATTGCTGGCGCCGCGCATTTGAGCTAGATTTCCGTTGCAAGGTGCGTTGCAGAAGGATTCGGGAGCGGGAGTTGGGGGGAGCATTATTCCGCAGAGACAGGTTCCGTAGGAGATTAGGGTGACATATCTGAAGCCGTTGGGCTGGATGGTTTGTTAGTATATACACTTGAACTCCTGGAGAAAGGATTGGCTTACCTTGCAAGTAGCAGTACATGTTTCCACGGTCATGGTACTGAAGACTAAATTGGGGTTTTTCTGTAAAGTCTCTGGGTTGAAAGCGACAATATATCTAACATAGGTGAAGGAGATGTAGTTGTTTTGTGGACGTGGTGGAAGTGGAGAAGCTTCCCATCGACGTGAAAGTGCTCTTGGTGCTTCGCTCATCGGAGTCTCTGTTGCGGATTGAACAAGAGCAACTGCTTCAATAGCAGAGGCAAAAACAGTTTTCATGATTCTTATCGTTCAAAGCCTTCACAGCTGGAAGCCAAGAGAAGTAGCCGAACCAGAGAAGGGGAAAGGTGTAAAGGAGCAAAATTAGATTACCAGCTACAGTACTAATAATCCAAGAAAGTAAATATCACCACATATCGAACGGAAACTTTCCTCTCTCCAGCATGCAACAAGGTCTCCTTACTGGAGGCCGAAAACTGAGTTGTATTGACTCAATAATTCGAGAGGAAGCCATTCCTTACTTTACATGTCGCGGGGAAGAAGCCAAGAATAAGTTGGCAACCTTCTAATTCTGCGATTATGATCTAGGTATAATTATTATGCCTTATGCATGGATTCTCCATCCTATTATTTAACCTATCCCTAGAAATACAGTTCATGGATAAGATAAGTTTCTGTCAATCATCCAAGCTATTAGACCCCGGGAAGGGGGGGAAAAAGGGGGGAAGTTTGCGGAGGGCTCAAAAGCCTCCTAAAATGGTACACCTGCAAATCGGAACCTTCTCAATGCCACAGAATACGATGTATCATGAATTTGTGCAGGGGAGCGCAGTCAAATGAATAGGATTAGTCAGTCACCGCTTTAGAAAGATGATTTAGAGGCTAACCCAAATTTTAAGGAGTCTTTGTGTTGTCAATATTTAAAAGTCGTTTTATGCATTTATCTTAGGTGCTGCGGGATCTACACTAGTAATACAGTCATTAAGTTTTGATTTTAAGAAAGCGAGTTTTGATTTTGAGAAGTTTGATTAGTTAGTATTTAAACATGCAAAATTTCACATAGTTGTACAATTAGTTCTAGGTCTCTTAGATAGTCTGGATGAGACTGAAATAACGGTATTGGAGTCTACCCAGTGTCTCTCTTCTGGAGACATCTATCTAAGGGAGATACTCAATTTCTTTTAGCTACTTGTTGGGTTAGCCGAGTCGCCCTCAAGCTGCTAGGTAAAGAGTTGGTTGGTGAGTTCGACTAATGGTTTTCATTACCTACACCTTTCATATTTCAGTAGCACTCTTCCGCTGTTTCAGGAGGAATCTAGATCGTGGTAGTGTTGATGATTCTCGTACTGAAAATATCTCTAACCCTAATACAAGTGTGAGAGTTTAATGATTGCGCTGGAGAAGTTTATCTCCTATCTCTTCTGAACAAGATTTCTCATTCCCGGCGCTCGCCACATAACCGGTTATCAAGATACGTAATTTAGAATATAGGTTCGTATTTCAGAAACCTGTTCCTTGTAGAATGGGTATAGCTCTGCTTGTTCCCCAGCAGTAAGATTACGATAATACCTCCCTCGCAACGGACGACTTGATTTGGTCACTAGGGCTAGATATATCCTTTCTCTTTTTCTTATAGCAGTTTCTTTTTATGTGTTGAACATGTTCATTTCTTAATATCTACATTTAATCTATCTTGACAGCCCATCATCTATAATCTATTCACCATCAAACGTCCTTCCCCAACCCCTCAATCGCTTTAACCAAACCATCTATAGTCTCCTTCCTCGTATCTCTATTCACCACAACTCTAAAAAAACTTCCATTTTCCCCCGGCGCATAATCAACCATAAAACCTCTACCCAACAACGCCTTCGCAATCGTACTAGTAACCCTCGTATTCTCTTCTTTTACTCTCAATTCCCCTTTCCCTTTCCAATAAAAGCAGACTTGTAAACAAGGCGGCGGGTTCTCGCTAATTAACGAGAACTCGTCATTCGCTTCAATTTGACTAGCAAAATACGAAGCAATTTCGAAAGCATGATCGATTTGTTGTTCAAATCCTGATGAACCGTAGTATATCCAAGCAAGCGCAAGTTTGAGAGAATCTCCCCTCCGCCCACATTGCAATGTCAAATCAGCTAAATCCCAAACTTCTTCTCCCTCTTGGGATTCATGGAAGAGGTATCCTGCAGGAAGGGTATTCGCTTTATGAAAAATATTCAAGTCTGGTCCAAGAAGGAAGGAACATGTCAACGGCACGCCCATCATTTTATGAGGGTTGACTGCAAGAGAATCTGCTAAATCGGCTCCTTCCATTTTATATTTGTGTTTTTGAGAGAAAATTACTGATCCGCCCCATGAGCCATCAATGTGTAACCAGAGATTATGAGCTTTGCAGACTTTGGAAATTTCGGAGAACGGGTCATAAGAGCCAAGAACTGTGGTTCCTGCTGTGGCATTTACGTAGAATGGGGTGTTGCCTTCTTTCTTTGCTTTTTCGACGAGCTTCGTCAGTTCGGAGGGAATCATTCGGCCATGTGCATCGATTGGGACGGACCAGACGTTATCTGTTCCGAGACCACACATTTGGGCGGCCTTTTCGAGAGAGTAGTGTCCGTGGGCTGAGGTGAAAAGGATGAATGTGTGGTTGCCATTTCCAGCGGTTTTACTGTCTGGATAGAGAGTGTTTCGGGCGATTATGATGGAAGTGGTGTTGGAAGCACTTCCTCCTTGAGTACTTATTCCTCCGGCACGTGGACCCTCAAAGCCGAAAAGGTTTGCAAAAGCTTTAGCGGTGGTTTTCTCGATCAGGGTAAGTGCCGGCGACACTTGGAAAACATGGACCTTTTGGGAATTAGTGGGTGTCTACAATCTACGACGGGGAAGCTTACATTTGTATTCAGAACGGCAAGTAAAAGTTCTGATATAACACCAACCTGTATCTATTAGATTTATGCATTTACGTTATTAAACGAGAAGATTTTCATACTGCATTTGTGCTTGCATATAGCTTGTCAAGAAATCCTTGGTCCCAGGTATTAACACTGTACTGGAGCACCTGTTCTACAACTGCTAGTAACCCTCCTTTTCCGGTCCCATTCTTAGGAAGCTCAAAATTCATGAGACTCCTCAACTTTTCAGGCTTATGGTGCTCTACAAGTGCTGTTCGAGGCCCACCTCCGGGTACTTGCAAACCATGACCAGTATGTTTTGCCGCCGCATCTTCATCAGCTGTTTTAATGAAGGGAATTATGAGACTTTGAACTGCTTTCAGCAACTGTCATATCCCAAATTAATAACATATTCATATAGCCGTAGGGATCGTGTAGTATTATAGTAGAGTGCATGAAATTTAACCACTCACATCGTCAACTTCGTCTGCACGGTTAATGGCCGTTTGTGGCTTGTCTATCCCAGGAACACTTCGAATTGGCAAGGAGGTTTCTTGACTAAACATGGTGAAGAGATCAATTTAAAAGATAGAAATATTGGGTAAGAGCAATGAAGTTATCCGGACAAAAATTGCTTACTTACTCACCCGTCCTTGCCCTCTGAAAATAAGACGTGCGTGACTTCGAGAATGGCAGAATCGCTCGAAAGAGACAAGCGCAAAGACGCCGCCCGACGATGCGGCCGCATCAAAATATCCCGGCCAAAAAAGTTTCCAAGCTTCGAATTGCATCACAGTACGCCCTGCCACGGATAATACCACCAACCTGCGAAAATGCCTCGGGAAAATAAGCACAGTCGAGGGCGGAGAGACGAGAATAAGGACAAGAAGCGGAAGAGAGACAATGATGAAGAAGAAGTCGAGCCCAAGCGACAGAAGTCTCAGGATCTGCCCGTCAAGGCCGATTTCGACAGTGCCAACGTCCCTATGCCAGATGCTGGAGGGGAGGAGGGAACTGCTGGGGAGCGACCTTTCTATGGTATGTTAGAGGACGAAGAACACGAATACTTCCGCCATGCAGACGAAATGCTCGAGCTCAATGACTTCCCCTCCAACGAAGACCGATCATTATTTCTTGCGAATGTATACAAGGAGGCTGATGGGAAGGAATTGAAGATCGCTTGCAGCCAGACATGTTCGAAGTTGATGGAGAGGTTGATATTGTTGAGCAATACAGAGCAGAAAAAGAAGCTTTTTGAGAAGTTCAGCGGAAATTTCGCCCATTTGGTCCAACATCGATTCGCAAGCCATTGTTGCGAAGCGCTTTTCATACAGTCGGCGCCAGTCGTCACAGAGGAGCTTACTGGAGATACAACAAAGCCAGAAAGTGTTGGCGCTGATGGGGAGGCTGTCTATGTGACCATGGAGAACCTGTTCCTTTACACCTTGAACGAACTAGAAGGGCAGATGGGATTCCTTTTGACTGATAGATTTGCCTCGCATACTCTTCGAGTCTTGCTTGTCATTCTTTCAGGCCAGCCATTAGAAAAGAGCTCCACGAAAACCCTTCTCCAAAGCAAGAAGAAGTGGAATATTACAGTAACCGGTCATGAAACTGCCCCATCAGAGCTTATCTTGGGAAAGCGTTCTGTGCCTTCGTCATTCCAGTTTGCTGTCGAGAAGATCATCACGGATACAATTGCGACTATGGATACCTCCTTCATTCGTATTTTGGCTACCCATCCAACAGGCAATCCTGCTCTCCAACTACTCCTCGAACTGGAGCTCAGCAACCCGAACACCAAGAAGGGAATAAACTCTGATAAGAAGACGCTTATTTCCACTCTACTCCCTGATGACATCGCTACAGATGATAGCGAAGCTCAGGTTTTTTTGAGTGGGATTCTTTATGACCCAATTGGATCCCGATTACTGGAAACGATATGTACTTTTGCACCAGGCAAACTCTTCAAACAGATTTACAAGACTGTTTTCAAAGATCGTATTGCAGCGATAGCACGAAACGAAATTTCTCAATATGTAGCATTAAGAGTATTAACTCGATTGAGCAGAGACGATTTGAAAGATGCTGTTGAAGCCATAATCCCTCAAATTCCTACTCTTGCCCGAGTAAATAGTGCTGGTGCTCCAAAAGGCATAAAAGAAGTCCAAAGAAATAGAAATATTATCATCAAAACTATATTCGAGAGATGCCATGTTAGAAATATCGATACCACAGCACTTACAGCAGCAGTCGAAGCAGCATACGCCTCGGATCCGTCTACACTCATCCTCAAAATGGCCTGCATAAACGACATTTCCGAGCTCATAGTATCAGCCTCAACCCCATCTACAGATGAAGCGGAGGAACCGCCCACCAACAAACCAGCAGCAAAGACATCCCCAGCACAACTCCATGGGTCCCTTCTCGCCCAAACGATGCTCACTATTCCTGGTCCGCCATCAACACTAATTCAAAACTCCCTTCTCACCCTCCCACATGCCTCGCTCTTCGCCTTGTCCTTATACACAACGACATCCCATATCATACAATCCTCTCTTATCCCAACCTCAAACAACGTCCCATTCCGCCGAAAACTAATAAACACTCTCCTTTTCCCCACTCCAAAACCAGAAACCGACCCCATCCTCACACTCGCCCTCTCCTCCACTGGATCTCACATCCTAGATTCCCTCCTCACATCCACAGCCGCCTCTACACCACCATCTCTTTCCGCCCCCTTATTCAATGTCACAGAACGAATTAGTAACGTCCTCATTGAACATGAAGGCGTATTACGAGAATCTTGGACCGGACGGATCGTATGGCGGAACTGGAGTCTAGACCTCTTCAAAAGGAAACGAGGAGATTGGGTCAAGAAAATAAAAACAGCTTCTATCACCGCAATCTCTGAGCCATCTCCTATCACAGAACCAGTTGTAGAAGCGGGTGAAGAAGAGAAAACCGAGGGAGTTAAGGTTAAGAAGGATAGAAAAGATAAGAAGAATAAGAAAGAGAAGGAGAAAGGGTTGTTGGAGGCAAAGGCCAATAAAGGGAAATCGGCAATTCAGCTTGCTAGAGAAAAGTTTGCGAGGGGTAAAAATGAGAGGGAGAAGAGGAAGGAGATGGGTGGGAAGAGTAGTGGAGGTGGGACTGGGACGGGGGCGAATTCGGGGGCGGTTGCCGCTAGGAATTAAGTTTGGAGAATCATGCGGATAGATAGATGTAAGATGGAAATAATAAATGTAGATACCCTTTAAGTATTACTCTTTTTTGCCAGAGCTCGCACGAGAGCCGAGCGAATCGAGAATAGCGAAATAATTTTATGATGATATCCCGTGGCACTTCCCTCTCACTTCCTCCTCTGCGTTTTTTCGCCCTTCTCTTATCAGGATATCTATTCCCTATATCAAATCATTCGATTAATTAAATCTAAACCCCTCCATGCTCCCCGACGTACGTAACCTCCCTAAACCTCGCATTTGATCCCCCCCCAGATGAAGATAATTTGACACCAGCAATAATTACCCTATTCTATCCACCTCGATTGAAGTCCCCTTCCCTTCCCAAATAAAGACCTTAAATCCAATTAATCGTCCCCAAAGCACTCTTCATATTTTAGAAACTCACAAAAAATTTAGAACTTTCATTCAGAATGAAAATCCCTAATTCTTTTTAACAGAATTAAGACAGGTGGTATGTATCGTGGCATTATTCCTGTGTCTAAAAAGCCAAAAGAATATATAGTTAGAAATAAGCATGCTATCTCTCATCCAATCACAAAAAAAAGGTCTTGTGGTCTAGTGGTATGATTCTCGCTTAGGGCTTACCCTGAGTAATTAACTTGCGAGAGGCCCCGCGTTCGACTCGCGGCAAGACCCCATGAACATAAATTTTTTTTTCGTTTTTAAAAGTATTTTGCTCTTCTCTGAAGAGAGGAGAGAGTGTTAAAAATTTTTTTGAGGTAAGGGATAGAGCCGAAAACGGAAACCTTAGATCTTAGGTACAGGTACATGTTTAACCGAGAATCACCCTTTTTTTATCTTCATTTTAGAGTAGATGAGGTAGATTGATAAAATAATATGTATTATTTCTGAGATTTTAGAGTCCTTGGTATCTTAGATTAATGTACGAGTACTTATTAAATCGTGCTAAAATTTAGCTTGCCTTTTTTTAGGGGATTGAGGTTCTTTCTACCTACCCTTTTATATATGTATAAAGATATCTTTCTATAGTGTATTTGTTTTATTAAAATTATAAATTAATGATGATGATAATGATGATAAAGAAAATTATTTACATCGATTAAACTCCAGGCTAGAAACTACTATCCTTAAAACCTCAGTGACGATACGAAGATTTAATAACTTAGGGGTTTAGATATAAAGTCTATTTAAAAGAAAGAAGATAATGATTCAGTTAGGTAGGTAGGTTAGGGGGGAGATATATTAAAATATTTTTCATATTGCTATATATATTGTTTATTTTAATTTGTTAATCGTTATCGTTCTAGATGAAAAGAAAAAGGTTTAAATATCTTCTTGAAGGAGTGTTTAAATATATTTTTTATATCCATTTCATTTCATTAAAACCATAACCCATTTATTTCCCCGAAGACACCTCGCTGAAAAAGACGGGATTGATAGGTTCGTAATGTAAATGGAACATCGTATGTAAAGAATAAATAGCAAGTAGTCGATATACGATTTGCTGGTTTCGTAATCAATCGTTAATAAACGCGATATGCGTGGCCTTCTCAGATAGAGGGACCGATTCAAAGTTACAAAGAACGTAAGAGGGATTACAACTCATTTCCTTCTCCACCTCATCTGATCCCAACTTTTACTCCTTTTCTCCCTTTCCTCACTCACTACATGTATCTCATTATCATTATCCCCTTCTTTAATCATCTTCATCTTAACTCTCCATCCAAAAATACCACTCCATCCTCTCTTCCCCCTTTTTCTTCCGTTTTCATTCTCCTTTTCATTTTCTGGAATAATAATTCTTCCCCATTCATCTCTTTCCCTATGTTCACATACGCCGATTTCGACAACCCCTTGTACAACACTTGGACTTATTGGCCCGGGTGGTGGCAAAGGTTTCCTTTTCGCGTCTTCGACGGAAAGGGAGATGAGTTTCGCTTTTGCGGTTATGGAATTTAAAGGTGTGGAGGAGGAGATGTCGTAGTGGGAAGGGAGGGTCGAGGAGAGGTCTTTTACGTTTGGGTTGGGGTTTGGATAGAGGGGTCTTTGCGGTGCTTGGGGCACTTGGGGTGCTGGGCGGGGTTGGGAGAATGTATCGGGGGAGAGACCGAGGCCAAGTGTTTGAGGGTTGGAATGAGAATTAGAGGTGGAGGTTGATGTCGAGTTCGATGGGGCGGGCCGGGTGGTTATTGTTGTTGTTATTGTTGTCGTTGTATTGACTAGAGGACGTGACTTTGGGGAGGTAGGTTGTTGGCGGTATGGTTGGTATTTTTGTTTTTGAACATGTGGAACGAGATCTAGAAGAAGTTCATCGATTGTTGCGTTGAATGTTGAGAGAGGTGTTTTACCGTGTGCCCTTGGGAGTGTCTTTCGGGGCTGGGTTAGGGTGCCATTGGGCGGAAGCGTTTCATTCGCCTGGGCTACAGCAGTTTTGAGTCGGTGGTCTTGTTTGCATTCCTCGATTCTGGATTGGAGCGTTGAGTTCTGGTCTTTCAGGAGCTTGGCGGCTTCTTCGGCGGCTTCAGCTCTGGACAGAAGCTCGCGGTTTTTTTCTTCGATAGCGGCTATTGTTTCATCAACCACTTTGAGAACGGCACGTGACTGTATGTATTTAGCTTTGGTAAGATCTAGGAAATAGATTAAAGCTTACAGTCAATTCCGTGGTTTTGAACTCCATGTATGTATCAGAGGGCACAGGCTTCCTGTATGGTAGTACCTTGTGAGATACAACGGGTGGTCCTATCTCTGATGTGTCTTCGAGCTCAGCAACAAAGGAAGAAGATGAGTTGTTGGAAGATTTGATCGATGAAAACGGGGTTTCTTGCGGCGTTGGAGGAAGTAAAAAGGCTGACTGAAATGTAGAAATGGCTGAAACTGCTGAAACTGCTGATAGTGGGGTATAGGTTTCGTTTGAGTCCTCTCTGATGTGTGATAAAGCAGGTGTTTCCCGGGTCTTACTCTCTACTGTGAGTACGGTCAAAGCTGGTGAAGTGTTGCTACGAATCTTCGGTGCCAATGGAGCTACAGGTTTAAGAAAGTCATTGGATGTCCTGGATAATCTTGCTGAGCGCCTCGCGTTGTAGCTTTCCTCGCTCAGACTTCCGGGCTCCATTTGAGTGACTACGTGAGGCATCGAAGTTCTTCGTACGGCACCTCTGCGCGTCGGTGAAGCTGGGGAAGTAAAAGAGATCATCATGTGATGGTTTGGTGGTTGGTTAATGTGACACAAGGGAAGTCTGCCGGAAAAATCCCCTTATAATATTCTGTGCCAAGGTGAATTGTGTGAAAGCCCAACAGGCGGTGAAAAATCCGTGGTGAGCGGTAATTGGACGGTGAGATCGTCTCCAGACGAATCTTAATAAAGAAAACAGTACAGTTATTTCAACGGGCGGCGTATGTTCGACATACTCATACTCGTGCCAGAAGGCAGAGATATATGGAGAACATGAGCAACACAGGTAAGCAAGCATGTGTTGCTATAGCCGAGTAAGCCTCGTCGAAGTGGAGCAGCGCAGTCCCGACAAAACGGAACCGGATGGAGGGCTGTGCATTTCGATCTAGAGATCAGTCAAGAAAGCTCCTTTAAGGTCTCCAGGAGATCGACATGAGCAATCCGGAGGGGGGGGAAGCTTACCCTTCGGGCTTCGGGGAGGCTCTCGCGAGTAAGATTGGGGATAAAAGTCTCTAGAACCGCCCACAATCCCACGGGGGACCAGATCTGCGACCAACTTTAGAAGTCACAACGAGACAGTTTGCGCAGTCCAATAGAGCGTTTCGAATAAATTAAATTTGATGCAATGCTGGGGAGCAATGGGAATCTTGAAGCACAATTCATTTCCCATGTGGTATCTCACTCGGGATTATGAAGCTTGATTTCTCGTGAATGCTTTGTACAACCAAACAGCACCAACTTCTGGAAATGAGATAATATGGCAAAATTCGGATCAAAAGTAAACAAACACTTCCAACACTTCCTAAACGAGTAACTGCCAACTAAGCAGAATGTCTCCAATTTTCTCCCTGCTGGTGTTTGCTGAAGGACGCGTAGGAAGTATGCTTGCAGCACGCCGAGTCATAGCCCCTGGATCCTTCTCCTCCAGGAATGGATGTTGGGTTTGGGAACATGTGGATGATGCTGGTTCGACGGCCTAGTCAGACCGCCTGCTAATTGGTCTCCTTGTCGGCACGATGGGACTAGGTTAGTGCTGTTGGTTCTTGGAGTTGTTGGAGTTGACGGTGGAGGTTGCTTGGTGGACATCCGATGGCGCTTAAAATAGACAGTGCCTCAGGCGCTCCAATTTTATTGGCTTCCGGGCTCCCCAAGCTTTCAACTGAGCCTCATCAAGAGCTTTGACCTGCATCGACCGCATCAACATCCAGCTGCAGAAGGCAGATTGCAGGTAGCCGGCGCCAAAATGGAGTCATCGAGGCCATCACGATTGGAGAAAGACTCTGAGCGGCACCGCAGATCTCGCTCCTCGTCCAGGGACTCCGAAGAAGAGAGGCGCCAACGTCGACGGAAGAAGGAGCGTGAAGTTGCGGGGAGAGACAGCGCATGCAGTAATCGCCCGGATAGGGGCTCGAGGGATGTACATGACGGCAGAGACAGCAAGCGTCGAAGATCACGGAGTCCTCGGCTAGAGTCATCTTGGAGGAGGCATGGAGAGCACAGCTCCCGACCAGGAACCACACGAGACCGATCCCCATCTTCACGGGACAGAAGAAATGATCGCGAATCCAAATACTCGAGCACGAGAGACCGTTCTCCATATCGAAGCACCAAGGATAGGGACGCGAGAGGATCTAGAGAAGCCTCTACAACACAAGTTGGTCGAAAAAGCAAAGGACCACTCCCGTCTCAATCAGCTTCATTTCAAGCAAATGAAGACCCATCCAAGGCGCTCGTCCTTGCTGAACAAGAGGCCAACAAGCAAAAACCTAGTTTAGCACCGACCGGTCTCTTAGCAGCAGCAACCAAAACTATTGCCCAAGCCGACGGCACTCAGATTGTACTGAAGTACCACGAACCACCCGAAGCACGGAAAGCTTCTCCTGACGATCAGTGGAAGCTCTTTGTGTTCAAAGGCGCGGATATACTCGAAACAATCGACCTAAGCACAAGAAGCTGTTGGCTTATTGGACGAGAATTGTCGGTGGTGGACCTTCCAGCAGAACACCCCAGTGTCAGTAAGCAACATGCGGTGATACAGTTCAGGTACCTGGAGAAGAAGAATGAATACGGCGACAAGATTGGCAAGGTCAAACCATATATTATCGACCTTGGATCAGCTAACGGCACGTTACTCAACAAGGAGGGGTTACCAGCCACTCGATATTTGGAGTTGAGAGATAAGGACATGATTCAGTTTGGGTCCAGTACCAGAGAGTATGTTCTCATGCTCTCACCGAAGGAGTGAGTAGTCTATGCTGGACGTTTCCATCGCTGTGACACGGTTGTGATGTTCCCAGATGGTGTGTGCTTCGATAGGTTTGTCTATGGTGGATTTCTCTGCGTACAAAAGCTATTTACTGGACCTGTCTCTATTCAGGCCTATGGAGGCCTCGGGAATGGTGCACAGGTGATATGCCACAGGAGAATTTTGGTATTCCCGAGACGTGGGTGTCACTAAAACCCCGCACTCGCTGCTACACCAAAACGCTGACTGTTCAAGCTCCGAACCTTGTGTCCCTCTTCCCGCGAGCTGGGGATGCTTGAGCAACTCACATGTTCATTATTTCCTGCGGGTCATCCTGAGGACTGCAACGTTTCTCACGGGGGATTTAGAGATTAGAGTTTGGCGTGGGAGAATCTCGAGTCCTGCCCTTTGCCTGGCCACCTCTGAGCGTCCAGGTCACCAAGGTCGAGGACTTGAGTCGCGGTACTGTACAAGCCATGCGCCCCAACGGGCTGCCCTCGGTTGGGCTGCTGGAGAATCCATGTTTCAGGCCTGGCCTGAGACACCTGTAGCAACATTACCAATGAAATCCACGTGGGGCTTTCTTCGCTCCTCACATCGCCCCAGCGTGTCTGACTGCACCCCAGAGCTGCCCCCAATCCTTCCTCCTGCGCGGTGATCTGCCCTCGGAGCACACCCCCAGCCCTCTCCAACAGGCCAGAACATAGGGCTGTGACTGGCCTCGAGCCTCCATAATCCTGGGCGTGCGCCCATTTTAGGTGCGGGGCCTGCCGCACCCCCTGAGAATGCTGCTACTGCTCCCTGCAGCCTCCACCCCAACTGTGAATACCGCACGGCGGAGGCCTCGCCCCAAGCCGCAGCTGACAACTCTCTGGCCACAAGCCCTTAAAGCCTCTCCTCCGGGGCACAACCTCACGTACAAGTTAACAATGCGTCTTTCCCTTGGGTGACTGACTGCGCTCTAACGACCGTCCCATCTTTCGCCCCCGTGTGACTGTCTCTGGCGCGTGCCACGCCCATCATAGTACACCGACAGGACCCTTCCAAGGGCAGCTCTTGGGATAGGCAGACGCTCCTAGGTCACCTCATCCCCCCCCAAACCATGCCCAACATTGGGTGTGCTTTGCCCACGTATATATCGAGCTTACCCAGCAGAGACGCCCAGCCGAAGCATCTCACGAATCAGGTAGATGCTGGGAGGAGAACAAAGCATCATGGTATGTTTTCATGACCCCTCCTGTTGGGACGAAAATCTTGCGTTGCGTGCAGTCTGCAGTCGCTATTGGGGAATGGCAGCAACTGGCGGTGCAAGAACAAGAATAGCATGTCCCGGAAAGATGAATGGACGATATTTGGGGATATTATATATGCAGGAACAGAACTGATTTTGTTGGTGTTGGTCAACAGGGCACCGCGATTAACCCAAACGACATCAGCGACTTTGATGTCACCGAGGTCTATTCCCACCCCGAGGCTAATGTCGATATTGTTTTCGTCCATGGCTTGAATGGAAATCCGCGGAAGACATGGACCGCTGCGAATAATACGTTTTGGCCAACCGACCTATTACCGGCTTCCCTGAAGTCGGCGCATGCGAGAATTTTGACCTATGGATATAATGCCCAGGTGGCGGCTTTTGGCAAAGACCATGCGAGGTATGGGAGATGACCATAAGCTATAGTGGCTATTGCTGACTGAAATAAAGTACTGACATGATCCACGAGCATGCGCAAAGTCTTCTCTTTAACCTCGCGAACGAACGGCAGAGTGAAGAAACGACGGACCACCCAATCATATGGGTATGCCATAGTCTTGGGGGAATACTTGTCAAGCGAGCTCTCGAGCTCTCCTCCGATCTGACGAGTAACAAAGCCGATGATTTAAGATCGATTTATGTATCAACATATGGACTTTTATTTCTTGGAACACCACATCTTGGAGCTGATGGGGCAAAATGGGGGCTTATACTGCATGGCATGGTTAATGCTTTGGTGCCGAAAAAGATTGTAGATACGCAGTCGCAACTGGTATGTACTACCCACAAATTCCTGCAAGAGGGGTCTGCTTCACTACATTGTAGCTTTGACCACTCTTTGGAAAGGCCGTTCTTTAGATATCTACTAACAAGCTTTTAGGTTAAAACTTTGATTTCGAATAACGAAACGCTACAAAATATTAATCTCAAATTTCTGGATATTTATCAACGCTTTCAGGTGGTTATGGTATGTGGCTTCCTGACACCGTTCACCCCACCCCCCCGAATAAATCCTTTTGGCAAAACTCCTTCCTTAAAAGTCATTCCGAACTTAGGACCACCGCTAACTTCTTTAGGCCCACGAAGGTGCGCCAACTAGTATGAAAGGGACAAAAGCTTTTATTGTTGATCAAAATTCTGCTGGACCTAAACTCCCAGACGTGAAGTATTTTGGAATTGAGGCAGATCATTCCCATATGTGCAAATTTGAGAGCAAGGCCTCGCCGGGATATCGGGCTGTTTCTGTAAGTCATACCTTAAATTCTATGTTTGTGCATACTCGTTTGCCATTTTCTAGATCAAACATCATTTACCCTTCCCAGTATTACAAAGTAAACACACTGACTTGATTAGATGACACTTAAAACTTGGGTTGAAAATGCACCACCAGTAATAGCAGGATATTGGGAACTCGAAAAGCGACAAAGGAGGCAAATCAAGGAGGCACAAGCAGCAGAGCTTCTAGGGATTCGTGTAAGTCTCCACAACCGCATTCTTCAGCATAGGACATTAGAATCTGTCCTGGTAAGCTTCTAAATTATAATCCATGCTGACCGAATCTAGACAATGGCAACGCAAGCCTCTACTAGTGCACCCAGTACCCCCGGTATGTCATTAAATCCACAAAACGCCCCACAGTATCGGCAGCAAGGGATGATTGCTGGGCCTTCGACGTCAGCATCAAGAATGAATTTTGGGGCTCCGGAGTACGAAGAGATGGATACTGAAATGGTTGGCAATCGCTAAGACCTTTCATGTGTCAATAATCTCAGAGGATTGACTCGGGTGCCTCGGATATCTTGTTATCTGATGGGGGCGAGGGGGTTGTCCCATGGTTGGATTAGGGCTGATTCCTATTTCTCTTGTAGATCCGAGCTCTGTAAATAATTCAACTATCTTACCCAAAACGCCCCTGGGCATCGAACCTCCTCCACAAGAATCTAGCGAACCCTATTTTATAAAACCGTCGGGTTTTCGGCCGAATTCGCTTTTTGTGGGTCGTCAAAATGAACTAGCACTCCTCCACAGGATGCTCTTCGATTCAAAAAGGAGGGCTCAGGGCACCTCTGCTGTATTAATACATTGTTTACCCGGCGGTGGTAAGAGTCATCTAGCGCGCCAATATGTTTATGAATATAGCGGCCATTTTCCGGGTGGTATTTTTTGGCTTCGAGCGAAGAGCTTCGAGGAACTCGCTGCTGGGTTTTGGGATATTGCACGAAAAGCTGCCATGAAGCATGCTTTGGCTACCGCTACTGAGGATCGGGCCTCATTATCTGACCCACAGTACTTCATCAAAATGGTCAAGAGGTGGCTGACACATCGTCAAGAGTGGTTGCTGGTGCTGGATGGGATTCATTTTGACGACCCCGAGGCCTTGCATCGGTTTCTTCCAGACAGTAAGAATAGCAGCCTCATCTATACCTCAACGGAAAGAGCGGTCACTGGGAGTCATTTTCTCATGAATCCTCAACCCATCAAATTACCACTTCTATCTGCTCGCGAGGCCCAGCGACTACTTCTGCTCGAACTCGACCGAAATGAACCTTTCACCAAAGATGACTTGAGCAATTCTATGGACTTAGTTCAATCCATAGGGTTCTTACCCCTCGTTATTCATGCTGTGGCACAAAGGCTAAAGGCAACTGATGAGCCACTCGCTAGATTCGTCAAGTCGCACTCTAAGCTTCGGTTAGAGGGCCTGGCGACATACAAAGCAGTTGTCGATCAATTGAGGGAACTCACAGCATACGAAGCCCTCAACTTGGTCCGTCTCCTGTGCTTCTTCAGTCAACATATCCCCGTGGAAATGATAGCTTTGGGTTTGAAGGCTTTGGATGTTCCAGTGAAAGCGAACGAGCCTTTTATTGGACATTCGTTGGACAACACTTTCAAAATCTTGAACAAATTTGCATTAATCGAGCGCAACGAAAGAGAGGGTTCATTACATTCGTCTCAGAGCTCTCGAAGTAGCAAAGAAATGCTTGCAGAAAATGTCGATGTCATCCAACTTCATGGGGTCGTTCAAGGGTTCTTTGTTGCTACTCTTGCTTCCGAAGGTCACCTCCCCGAGTGGCTCGATCGTGCGGTGAAGGTTTTCTGTTACTCTTATGATATGGCGCACCGGAGGATAATACGGAAAGTACAGGCTGGCCTTGTTGAAGATTACCGTCTCTATGAGATTCACGGAAACAAATTACGGGAACATTTCAAAAATGATGTGCCTAAACACTTGCCAAAAGATGAGAAATTACTACTCGACGGAGCGCAAGAGATGTTGGAAGAGCGTCTAGAAGCCATCAAAAACGAGATCGATAGGAGGACAGCCGAATCTTCCGAATCTTTCGTAGGCGGACAAACTGAAATTCGTCAAACTTCTATTTTCGATCGAACGAGCAGTTCGTCAGATACTGGCCCAGAAACTCCAGGGGCTGAAAGACATGTTTTGCGCTCTGGATACTCTTCATGGGGTCTCGAACTTGATAAGACTCAACAGGACTCTCCAATACATATACCTGATGGTATGACTTATGAGGAAAGTATCCAAGCCGTCTATAACGCGCATCCCATTTTTCCACAGCTCGAACGCGAGGAACATGGCTATGAAACCGATATGGAAGGTTCTCCAGAGATGACCCCAAGGCAGTTACAAAAAAATCTCACTACAGAGTTGCCTTCCAGTCCGCCCTGGGAAGAGGTCGTTAGACGTACCAAACATAGAACGGATCGGCCAGAAGTCCATCGAACGACGAAAAGACTTAGTCAAACCAAATATCGCGATGCGGCTGGAGCCTATCGTGCATTGAGCGCTACGGATCCGAGGGTAAGTCATGAGGTTGCAACAGGCTTCCTCCAGCAAACCTCTCCTCGTGACCAATCCCGAGGGCGTATGTCAGGATTGTCTAGTGCAGAAGTTTCATTGGCACATATCTCAAAAGCAAGTCCGCCTCCAGCACGAGGCGGGATACGAGCTTCCTCACAACGAGGGTCGAGTGAGAGAGGTCGATTGTTGCAAGGCGCCGCTACTTACGCAGCCGCTGTGGCAAATCCAACAATCGATTCAATATCAGGCATCCAACAACCAATTTATTCTTCAAGCGTTCCAAGCTCGAGCGATACGGCGTCGACTTCTGCGTACCCACCAAGTCTGGCATTAGAATCTCTTCAACGAATTCCCCTAGACACACCTAGGCCTCCTTACCCTCCAACAATGGAAGAAGCCTACCTTGGTGTAGTTCCACTAGAACCATTCTACCAAATGCCTGGCCGGTTCAGCCAAGAAAACGTCAACCTCCTCAAAACTTATCCCACAAACGTCGATGAAGGCCTCCTACCAACCAAGAGTAACCAAACAACCCATTCCTTATCACCACTCAAACGAAACCATCCTCATGACTGGAAATCCCACTCCAACTCTGTATCTCTCCCAACTTCTATGCTCGGAACACCATCTCATCCCTCCCCCCATTTCCCTCACCCATTGTCCCTCTCAACGCCCGAAATTCCCCGCTCAACATCATCAATGTACTACCCTGGCCTTCCCGAACTCTCATTCCAACCCAATCAGCTCGAAGGCGGATATACATCCCAACCAATGTCCCGGAATCCCTCGGGACAATCAACACATTCCGTAGCACAAACAGAACCATTCCCCGATCTACCGATTTTTAGTCCAAGAATTGAACCGACTAGCTATCAAGTCTATCAAAGGTTAAAGGAGAGAGACGAGACAATGAGAAGAAGTAGAAGCGTTAGTGCCGATCGAGGAAGAATGATGAGCACAAGATTAATAGGTCGAGGAGGTAGTAGAAGTCGGGGACCACCAGTGAGGAAAAGTCCTCGATTAGGCGACTTATTGATGGTTAGAAATGAGGATATCAAAGCAGCACCATTACAACCAACAAAAACAAAACAAACATTCAACCCCAACGCCCCTTCCTTTTCACCCTCTCCTCGTCTTCCAGCCGCCCCAGCACCATCAATGATAAGTCTACCTACAAGCGCGAAAAGTAGTACTTTCCCCTCACCTTATCCTCCTCCTTCTCATCCGCAATTTCAACATCATGCAAACACGTCGGGGTTCTCGTTGTATAGTATTCCGCAATATATACCGGTTGATTCTTCAGGACAAGGAATAGGACAGGGAGGTTTAAGTGTGAGGGGGACGGAGAATTCTTTCCCCTCTCCCAGAGCACCGAGTCCTAGTCTTGTTTCGGGAGGGGGGGGATTTGGAACGCCGAGATCAGAGGGTTATGCGGGGAATACGTTTCCGGGTTCGAATCCGATGGGTTTGGATATTTCGCAATTGTCGGGCATGGAGAGGAAGATGGATGGGGGGGATGGGGATGTGGAACTTATCCATGATTTCTCGGATATTAATCGGAGGTTGGAAGAGCGGCAGCAGCAGCAGTTCTTTTCCTCCGACCACCACCTTTTCCAAAATTTTAATATGGATCGGAATCAAGGGTATACGGTTTCTGAACCGCCGATGGATCGGAGGGTGGAATCGAAGGGGGAGGGAATTAGAATGAGAGGGGGTGGTGAGGAGATGGGGAGGACGGGTAGTGGGGGAGTGAGGGTTATGGGGGGAGGAATTATTGAGTTTGGTGATTTTCCTGAGAGGGTCGTTGTTGAGGAGGCGAGGGGGAGGGTTAGGAGGTGGGAAGAGGAGGGGTTGGGGTTGAGGGAGGTGAGGAGGTAGAGTTTCTTTTGGGGGAAGTTGGGTTTGCTGGGGCGTTTTGGATACGGATATATGTCTGGTTTGTGGGTTGGATTGGGTTGGGTTGGGATAAGGATTTTGTACTTGTAGGTGGGTGAAGTATATGTGTGCATGTTTTGCATTGGGTTGTATCTTTCGGATGAGCGGAGATTTTGTATAGATACTATTTTGGCATTTTCTATTAGCATTATATTGGATGGGTAGGGTAGAGAAAAAGAAAAATAGTTAGTATATGAATAAGAATTAATTCAAGACAATCAATTAATCAATTTAAGAAGATGCAATAAAAATAAGAATAAAAATCTACTGATTTGACTCGAGCTTTACGTTCTAAAGCGTATAAAGAGAGATGTTAAGATGGTATATTATAAGGTTATGTGGCCCTTATTGAAGAGGGCAGCAGAATAGGTATCGTTAGTGATTGAGAAATATAATCGGCTCGTACCTAAGTGAGAATATATATAACAAACCTCAGATATCCTCTCATTTCTCTTAATCATTAACTCCAACCCCATCCCGATTCTACATTCCGATATCATAAGCTTTATAATTAGATAAGAAATTGGGAATATATAAAAAAAAAATTGAAAGAAAAGGTCGCTTAGCTCAGTTGGTTAGAGCGTGGTACTAATAATGCCAAGGTCATGAGTTCAACCCTCATAGTGACCAAAATAAAAGATAATTTTTTTTAGGGGATTTTTTTTAATTAATGAGGAATTATTAGTTTTTAGATGGGGAGGAAGGGAATAGGTAAGGAAGTGATGAGGTTTTTTATTGTTTATGTTTCTTCTTTCTCGATGGAGTTTTAATTGGAGTTGTCAAGCGAGTTGGGCTTTTATAAGGATAAAGAGATTTGGATACTTTGGATTCGAGAGAAGGTTGTAGGGTGGCAAGAGTGGAAAAGTGGTTCGAAATTAAAAGTTTCGGATATGGGAGAATATGTTGTGTTGATTTAAAATCCTAGTGAAAATCCCTCTTTGGTAGAATAAAAAATATATAAAATATTAAGAAAAGAAGTCAATACCACTCCATCACTTCTAACAGTCCAAAGCGCAATTTTATAGCTATTTAACACATTGAACATCTACTCCTGATAGTTTAAAATTTGTTCTAAGAAGACAATCCCGCAAGCTCTATCGTAGACATAAAAATAAGTAAAGTGTTAAAATCTCCAAAAAAGAATATCTTAATGGTCACTACGAGGGTCGAACTCGCGACCTTGGCGTTATTAGCACCACGCTCTAACCAACTGAGCTAAGCGACCAGTTGTCTGTAATGATTGGATGTCCAAGGAGACCTTTTTTACTCTTATAAGGCCTCGATTTATGCCGCCGAATTTGAAATAGGGAGATTTCAAAAACGGGAAATTGAGATATATTACACATTTATTAAGAGATTTGAATCTCTGATAGATACGAGAAGTTTAGATTCTAAGGGATTAGAAAGGTGGTGGGAGAATTCTCTTGAAGTGTTTTGGTTGATTCTGTGACTCTTCGGGAGTTGTTTCGCGTAAAATGCCGGGGATGTGGGGCCCGCGGGAAAATTTGAACAGGAGAATTTTTCCAGAGCAAAAAAAGTGCACGGTTTCTCATGAAATCAGAGATTGGTTTAAAGAATGGTTAAGCAGTCGGAGAAGGTTGATTGAGGAGGGAATTTTTTTCATACATAGAAATTAGTAAGCTGGGGAAAATAGCTATTCAAAATGCGAAATGGGATATTCGGTCAGCATGGACAGCGAGAAGAAAGCGTAATATCGTCTAGCGTAATATCGTCTTGCAAAGTTTCGAGCAATTCAATAAAATGAGACAATTCAAGTATGAGATTGAAAATGAGGTCAGCGTATTAAACACCTCTCGCTACTCCGTTGAACCCGCAAAAAAAAAATATTATCAATCCCCTTCCCAAGCCTCGCCTGCCTCATAGAAAGAATAGATATATCAAAGAAGAAAAGTAACCAAAAAATAAAGGGTCTTGCCGCGAGTCGAACGCGGGGCCTCTCGCAAGTTATTACTCAGGGTAGAGCCCTAAGCGAGAATCATACCACTAGACCACAAGACCTTATATTGTATATGTTGCTTCCGTATTAGCGTGTATGATTCATGTTTGTACTCTTTCTCAGATACCTACCTTCTGTAGATGGAGTATTCCTCTGGAGGGAAAAAAGGGGGGGTTGGAATTCAGGACTTTCAAAAGGATGGAATTTTCGAGGTAAATTTTTTTTCTCCTTTGAGATTGGAAGGGTGTATATTTTTTAAATTTGAGATTAAGTTTCAACGAATCTATCAATTGCCTAACTTTAAAATCACGGAAGGAACTGTTGGGTGTAACGTACAACGTATTGAGTGTTAGCGACAGGAATATTACAAGACCGGGAATCCCACGATTACTTTAGAACTTTTTACGCACTCGAAGCGTTCGAATATCCTACATTTATAATCAGAGGAAGGACGTTCTAACTTCCTTCACGAGAGCATTGAATTAGTCCTAAATCTCTTTCCTGAAGAGAAGGAAACTCGTATAGTTTATGCTTAGGAAGTGTAGGGCACCTTAGGAAGAAAAAACGAGAAAATTTGAGATACAGTTTTCTTAATGATAGATAATATATACATACATTCAGGAACTCCTCTTCCGATCCATCCAAGAAAATACTATCCTGTCAATATCCCAAACCTACACCCCAACGATCCAAACACAGAAGAATATGTTAAGGAGCGTAGAACTATACCTGTCGGATTATCAAATTCCCCGCCCCCGCAAAATAACTATTCATCCCCTCATTCACCAATTTCCTGCTCTCTTGCCTCCTCTGTTCTCTCTCCCTCTTTCTTAGCCCTAGAACCCCACACATATTAGCCGCAAACCCATACTCCAAATCATTCCTACACTCCCTCATATCCCCTTCACAAACTCTGGTAAATTCCCCATCACCAATTACCTCATCCATATCCATCGCCAACTCAAAAATCGTCCTCAGTGTCGATTCGATCCCATTAGCCTCCCTATAAAACCTCCACATGTTTCCACTCATTGCCATCTCATTGCCCCCCTTCTTAAATCCAAGTCTCGTGGGCGGCCGTCCTGAAAGTGTGCCAATTCTTGGAATAGTGTCACCTACAAGACGACGTGAAATTAGTCGGAGCACTTCAGAAAATCCAGCGTTTAAATCGGCTTCCTGAGAAACTCGAAATCGAAGTCCTGAAGGCCAGTTCTTATCGAATCGCTCGGTAATGTAAATGATTTCTCTTTCATAACTTTTCTTTTTATGATTCAAGAGTCGTTCCATGAGATAGTTGGTGGCGTCAAGGAGGGTCCTTTTCATTTGCGCGGACATGATACCTTCGATGCAGAGTCCACAGGTACATCCGTATTTTGCAATAGGTTTGTCAATGGCATCAAGTTTAACAGGACGATTTCGAAGGGCGATAAGCGTATCGATAGTACCGGAAGGATGTCCTCGGAAATAATCCGACACTAGGACTGGGAAGGGGTCGGTCGAAATGAATTTTGGCCACGATTCTGCGTTTTCAGCTGCCAATATCTTCGCGGCCTGTGACTCTTGAAGAAGGTGGGCCTCTGTTTGACAAGAAGCCGTAATAAACTTCGGACGGATATATTTTGGCACCTTCCTTTGCTTTTTGACTCCCAAAGCTTGAGACTCTGGTTCAAGTCGAGGATTCATAACCATCAGCGTTCGTTTCTGCTCAAGGAAGTCTGATAGTGCTTCAAGGGGTGTATATCCATTGATATCTCTCTGTTGACTGAGCTTGAGGCGATGATCCAGGCTGTTCATAATCCATGCAACCGTATCAGACCTTTGAGCGCAAGCGGCGACGTGGAGGATATTTTGTTTGAGAGGATCCAGCTGAGTAAAGAGGTTATCCCCACGGTGTTTTCCGAGAAGAAGGTTTTCAAGCCCATTTACAATGGTGGAATGTTGGAAACAAGCAATTGCTTGGTGTAATGGGCACTTCCTCCACAAACGCCTGTATACGCCAGCCGACATTAAATCTCCTGCCATGCCACTCGCTTTGTGGAAAAAAGAAGATCCTCCAAGGATTATGTCATAAGCGTCTGAAGGAACCTGGGCATCGCAATGAAATAAAACTTCTCTCAGGTTTATGTCGTCTTCAGATATCTCGATATCTTCGGAAAACTCCCGATCGAGGTCATTCTCAACTTTCAACTTACGTGAGGGGTGTTGTACATCCAGCGCAAACGCGAGACAGTGGCTCATCCCGACTCGACGGTACCCCTTACTGCGTAGGAACTTGGTCATATTAACTCTCGCTCGAGCTCTGGCATTTTGTTGTTGTTTCTTGGTCTTATTTCGGATAACCGATTCTGTGTATGCCGAAGTGGAACTTGGTCTGGCGATGATATATGCAGTATCTTTCGTATCTGAAAAACGGCAGTAGAGGATTTGTGTCAGTATAGATTCAACGCCTGTATGCCAATGACTTGGGGTAATAAAGAGATCCTCGAGAAAGAAGAGACCTCCCTGACTGAGTTCCTGGCCGAAGACACCACTTCCTCTCCGAATCCTATATGCAAGGAAGAATCAGCCAACTATATACTCGAAGTAATCTGAAGTGAGTCTGGCAATTGATCGGCTGAATTGGAGAATTGGGCTTTATAACCACTTACTCATGTGTCATGAACTCGGTTTTGAGACGGCCATAGCGATCAAACAGTTCCCAAGCAGACTGAAAAGAGATTTGAACACCTCGAGCCAAGACAGCCTCCATGAAGTTATGTTTGCAATGGCCACGCGCTATATACATTCCTGATAGCACGCCGACTGGGGTATCCCCACAGTTATAAGTAAGCCTTACGAGCTTGACAAAGGGAGAGTTTGGGACAGCGTCTTCAATCCATCTAAAATTCATCCGCGCTCTAAGCGGGGGTTCAATCTGTGTTTTTGATGTAGGGGCATCTTCTATTGCGACCAACCGAAATTCGGAGTTGGGGAGGCTTTTTTTATGAACTTTGAGATGTTCCCTGCAGTCTAAAGTATCGTATTCGGGAATCCTTTCTTCTCGGAGTAACATATCATCGAAAGGATCACAGCCATCTTCCTCATCATGCAGGGGGCAGCTAAGCGGACCCTTCACTCCAGCCAGGTCTATGGGAAGATCAAGTATAACTTTGTCTAGTGAATCCCCATTATTAGATTTAGGTGTTATCTCCAACCTCTCTGTGTCCACGGCCAAGACTTCAGGTGTGTTGAAAGCCTCCCCAGCTGAATAATATTAGCAGCTGAGACTGATAACATTTGCCAATGGAGTCCACTAACAAGGTTCTAGTTTTCGAACTTTACCGTCGTTTTCAAATTCGCCTAAAATAGATTCTTTCCTGTGAGGCACATTCGAACTTGCCTTTCGCTTCCCAGGAGAGCATTGCTGAAGAAAACCTTCTGTCGGCGGGGTGTCGTTCATGGTTGCAAGCAGCCCGCACAAAGAGTCTGTGTCGAGAAGCAGCTCGACGTAGGATAGTTAGGTAGCGGGTACTTGTTTAGAGTCGCACGTTGAGGGTCGAACACGAGAATGAAGAGCGGAAGCCAGGCGTCAAAGCCTCATTCTATCCAAAAAGCTCGGTGTTTTCTTGGCGTAGTTGGAAATAGTTTGCAATGGAGGTAGAAAATTAATCGGTGGAACTCAGCTCAAAAATGGAAGGCACTTTCGACAAGTTGGGGACCAAAGAAAACGTTACCCAGCTGCAAAAGGAAGTGACTCCCATTGTCCAGTTAGCCTCAGGATCAAACCAAGAAGGCCATACCTTTATGTTCTACCATATTATAAATACATGCCTGCGAATAGTTTAGTGGTATGTATTGGCCTATGCGTCCAAGTCCTTTTCCTTCTATATAAAAATAATGTCCTTACTATATGTACCTCTCTCGCAGACTAGCCTGAAATTCTTCCTCCGCCTCCTCATCACCTTCAAGTATAACTTCATGACCATCTCCCTCCCTAACCCAATTACTAGCCACACAATTAACCGCCGCAATCCCACTCAAACCCCAGAACACCGCTCCCACAACTCCCTTCCTCAATCCCAATCCATAAAACACACCACCTAACATCGGACCCATCATCCTTCCCAAACTCGACAAACTTTGCCCAATACCGTGCATAGTACCTAGAACACTAGGATGCGGACTCGCATTGTTAACCAGGATAGTAGTTGCAGGAAGTGCGAAGGTTCGCCCGGTAACTTGAATGAACAGAACAGCACATAAAGCGAGCCAGACTCTCCAACCATCTGCTTCAGCTGGCGGAGGTGTCTTATGTGGTACGATTGCGAGGAAGGGAACGAGGATATAGGCGACGGGGAAACAGTAGAGGAATATTCTCCACGACTTTATGACACCAAGTTTGGTGTTTACAAATGGGTATATGAAGAGCTGCATTAAGATGCCGATTATTCCTAAGATGGCCATGGCAAATCCTACGTCTCGGGGCGGCATGCCTAGACCGCCAGTGAAGATGAAGGGAAGTCTTTGATGGGTGGATTTTGGATTGGCGACGGGGGTGGAGAGAAAGACGAACCATAAACTGTTAAATGTTCCGAGGTGGGTTGCTAGGAGTAGATGTGCGATTAGGGTGCAGATTACGTTGTAGGTGAATATCCTACGGAAAGCGAGTTTTTTCTTCCATCTTGGGACTGCCTTCTTTCTCATGGGCGTTGTAGGTGTCATGGGAGACATTTCGACGTCCGGTTCTAGGAGATTTTCATCGCCAGAAATAGCAGCGTAGGGATGGGAGCTATCGAGGGACGTTCGGCCCATAATTTCTCCGATCTTCCTAGTGATTTTAGAACCCAAGTCCTCATTATGACGGATGGATTCCAGTGTCTGGTTGAATCAGCATCTTATTAGCAGAGGTGGAGACGGTTGTACACACCTCTTTCAAGCCAAAGAAAACGCCTAGAGCAGCTGTGAACAAAAACACGGCACTAAGGATATTAGGTGGCGCATAAGGATACTTCTGGAGGAATTTGAAATGTCCAAAAACCTTCGGATAACTTCCAGCTGGATCAGCAAGAAGGCCACCCAATATAGGCCCAATGATTACTCCGACATTGAAGCACATTGGAAAGAGCAAGAATGCCCGAGGTTGATACCTTGATTTCGAGTTAGTGATAAGCCTTGGAATATAGAAAATTGTGTTGAATTATTACTGACTTCTTCTCTTGCACAATCTCAGATACCATCGTCCTCATGACCCCAATATTGCCGTTGAGAGCGCCTCCCAAGGTTCGAAATAGTATCGCTTGGTAGAAAGTCTTTGCGAACCCGAATCCGAGACAAGATATACCTTAATTGAACGTCAGTCTCCTACTTTCTGAAATAGGCTCCTCTCCTGGGATGAATTTGGTGGTCGATTTGGGCCTCTAGATCCAGGAAATACAAAGATTAAATGCCCCCTAGGTAAACTTTTAAATGGGGACATTTATACTTCTGAATGCTCTAGAGTAGGCACACCAAAATCGATCACTGATTTCTAGAAACAGGATACCCCAAATATATAGCTCTCCACTTACTTGTCCCAAGTAAGCCAATAAGCAAAACCAACTTCCTCCCGCCTGTTTCGGAATCCGATATTCGTCCCCACATCATCGCAGTAAAGAACTGCGCCCCAGTAAAACTACTTGCCATCAAGCCGGCCTGAGCAGCGATCGTGGAATCGGGAAGTGTTTCATCGAAGGACTTGAGTTGATAGAACATATACGCCTGAATGGAAGGTGTCGTCAGCACTCGATTCAAGTGCAAGCAGGCAATACATTAGCTCTCACCTGAAGAGAGGTCTGAACAAGTGGTTCTGAAAGTCTTGCCAGAGTAAGAATAATTAACTGTCTCCTATGAGGCAGTGATCTCCAAGTTACTGGTGCATCTTGCTTCTTCTCGGCCTGCTCTACTCCCCCATCCGCTGCTACTTCATTATCCTCAACCGCAGTAACCCTACCGCCATCGTTGCTTGCTGGCCCAGTGGTAAACAGCGGTGTAAGCTGGCGTACGGGTCTGCCAGAGTTACTATAAACATTCATCGGCCACACTTTGGCTCGCACAGTTGCGATGGTTGTTGAGGAACGTCATGGTCGTTTGCATAATGCCTATATTTATAAAAGGCATGAAAGTGGGATGCATCTTCGAGTGACGAATTGGAGGAGTCATGGAGAAAACTTGGCTTGGTGGGGAATGGTGGAATGCAGGATGTCTGTCAGATCCTTGCCTTCACGTGTTTTGGGCGTCAGCGGAGAGGAATGCGGTGAGTTCTATTAACAGGATACTTTAAAGAGAGGATAATGGAGTATTTGAAAGGATAGCCTACTTTAAGACTAAGGATGAACACCTATAGCCATACTTCCTATTGGCTAACAGTAGTATCGCAGTCAATGGATAAGGAGCACTTCAAAGAGAGCTCCGAGTAAAGACAATAATATTAAGAGTTTAAGAGTGACTGTAGGAGAATCTCTATAGAAAAAGATGGCATTTTAGCTAAGAAAACATACAGCTAAAACATCCGTGAGATGTTTTTAATATTAAACAATAGTAAGGAAAGGATAGGGTAGGCTTTTAATTACCATAAAGCCAGCTGCCACTTTCAGCGTGTCTGCAAAAGTGTTTCTCCAGAGGCATAGGCGGAGCTAGCATGATTGCACAAATATGAGCCTGGGGACAGAATAGCCATAAGTAGCTCGTTCCATTCTTTACCATTTCTTTGGAGCTCCAACAATAGTCCGCGAAAAAGTTGCACTGGCCAGAGGCTGAAGAGCAGCAGCTTTTCGTTTCGCCTGTAGCCCAATTTTGTCTGTGACGGGAACAGCATTAATGATATTATCGAATTCGTCATCATCTCCGTTGTCGGAATCAGGCTCGACGTCCGAGTCCTCTTTCAGAGGTACAGGACGTGCTATTTTCTCCGGCAATTTCTTCTGACCTGTGTCTGAGGGATTGGTGAATGGCTTCGATGCAAGAACTCGACGTCGTAATTCGGCCATCTCTTCTTCATCGTCTTCATCATCGGTAATGTCAAATGGATCCTTGTCTTCCCTTTCCGACTCCTCGTCATTTTTGTCCTTTGATACTGCTTTCTCGGGATTCTTTCCGAGATATATGCCATCTACTTCGCTATCACTACCTGCCCCTTCTTCTGCATTCTCCTCGTCTTCATCATCGGAGCTGACAGGTATACGATGATTTGAATTTCCACCCTTCCACATATCTACCTCCTCCCCATCTTCACCCTCAGCTCTGCTATCTGCATATTCCCTTTCGAGTCGTGCCATCCATGCCTCCTCAGTCTTCTTGATTTCTGCCTCGTCCTTACAGGCTGCATACTTCTTCAAGACACTCGAGTTGATCTGTAAGAATGCTTCGCCGTATGAGAAATGTGATAGCACTTCCTCCGCCCATTCAGGATGCCCGCAGATATAAAAGGCTGCCCCAAGAGCCTCCACACAGTTCAATCGCCATGGCTTGCCGTAGTTGACACTATTCGCCGCAACCAGGTAAGGCAATAACCTCTCGCACTTCCCTCCAATCTTTGACCACGGCACTTCCTTTACACGAGCCCACGAGCATTCCACTACAGCGGCTCCAAACTGTTCCATGATCTCTCGATCAGCTGGGGAAACCGTCTGCTTTGCATTCGGACTGATAATGACTCCCTGGTGCTTCTGGCCAATATGCATCTCCCGCATAAGATGTAACTTCATTAACTTCTTCCCAGAACATCGTTTTGGGTCGCAATGGGCGAGATCCCAGCACGCGGCTTTGAAGGCGGGGCGAGAGGCGGGGTGCAGTCCATTCTCATCTTCGTCTCGGGGTCCTCTGGCTCGTGGTGCTTCTTTATATTTCTTGCCTCGAGTACCTTTCTTGTGTCGAATCATCTCGAGGCGTCGTTGAATGTTGGAGAGGTTGGGAGTGAGTGTTGTTGTAGAAGCGGTTGCGTGAATAGAGGTAAAATCCATTGTTGGTTGTTGGCGCCGAAACATCAGGCCGCAAGGCGCCCACTCCATCATGCCAAGAGATCGTGTACCTCCCCCCTCCAAAACATGCGCCGCACCACCGTGATAGCTTCTAAGCGTAACAAGCAACCTGTCCCAACCTCTCAATTTCTTCTAGTGGCTATACCTCCCCACAACCCCTCATATGGAGGCAGCATCCGCGAGGATGGCGGCAAGAGACCGCTTCAGTGTTATGGGCGACCCCGGTCCTTCGACCCTCCAACGATATATCCAGCAGGCATGCAGTCCGGAGAACTTCGAGCCCAACCTTGCTCTCAACCTCGAGATCGCAGACCTGATCAATTTGAAAAAAGGGAATGCGCCGAGAGAGGCGGCCGTGGCCATAGTTACCTATGTGAACCACCGAAATCCCAACGTTTCCTTATTAGCTCTCTCATTGCTTGACATATGTGTCAAGAATTGCGGATACCCCTTTCATCTTCAGATTAGTACAAAAGAGTTCCTAAATGAGCTTGTGCGAAGGTTTCCAGAGAGGCCGCCAATTAGACCGACAAGGGTGCAGATGAAAATACTGGAAGCAATCGAGGAATGGAGAGGTACAATATGTCAGACCTCACGTTATAAGGAGGACTTGGGCTTCATCCGGGATATGCACCGGCTGCTAAGCTACAAGGGCTACATATTTCCAGAAGTTAGGCGGGAAGATGCTGCTGTTCTAAATCCAAGCGATGTACGATTTTGTATCCTGTTTGTGTTCCAAATAGCATCTACTAACACATTTACAGAACCTCAAATCGGCCGAAGAAATGGAAGAAGAAGAGAAGGCTGCCCAATCCGCAAAGCTACAAGAGCTTATTCGACGAGGTGGACCAGAAGACCTTCAAGAAGCAAACAGGCTGATGAAGATTATGGCTGGTTACGATACCCGAACGAAGACCGATTACCGAGCAAAGGCAGCAGAAGAAGTTGGGAAAGTTCAACAAAAAGCTAGGCTACTAGAGGAGCGATTGGAGGCTTTCCGGCCAGGCGATACTATGACCGAAGGCGATGTGTATGAGGAGCTGGCATCCGCACTACAAAGCGCACACCCTAAAATCCAAAAAATGTGTGAGGAGGAATCCGATGATCACGAGGCAGTTGCAAAACTCCTTGAAATCAATGATAGCATCCATAGAACGGTAGAACGCTACAAGTTGATGAAGCAGGGAGATGTGGGTGCTGCACAGAAAATTGCCAAGGGGACCCTTGGCACAAGTACTGGAGTTGGCAAGAACGCTGCTAATGAGCTTTCATTAATCGACTTTGATGCCGAGATTGAAACAAATGGAGGCGGCTCTTCTGCAGCTGCTCCTTCAAGTAGTCAGGCTGGAGGTCTCGAGGATGACTTACTAGGTTTATCTATGGGCGAACCAAGCTATGGACAAGGGGGCGGTATTTCCCTTGGATTTGGAAATAACACTAGTAAGTATTCAACAAAATATGTGGAAATCGTTTCTGACATGTACAGACACGCCTGCCCCTATTTTGGCTTCTACGGTTTCTCAACACAGCACGGCTAGAGGACCAACACCAACGAGATCTCCTGGACCACCCCCTCCACCTGCTAAGCCCGCCTATTCTCTGTTCTCTGGATTTAGTTCACATATAGCACCTAAAGCAGCATCTCCTCAGCCATCATTTCAACCGCAACAGGCAGCAGCCCTTGCAAAGCAAGAATCTCAAGCTTCTGTAGATCCGTTTGCAGCTCTATCCACACCCTTGAGGCAATCGACCCCACAAGAGCAACCTCAACATTCAATGTTTGTCTTTGGCAGCTCAACACCACCGGCTCCAGTACCAGCACCAGCTGCAGACGATGATGAGTGGGCATTCTCATCTGCCTTGCCTGAAGGCCTACCCAGTGCCAACACCATCACTGTTAGTGATACCATTCTAAGTGTCTCTTTGCATGCAACGAGGGAACCAGCAGTAGTGGATGTCATAACCATGTCCATAACCTTCTCTAGTAAGACAAACCTACCTATATCGGAACTTACCTTTATGATGGCTGTGACGAAAGTAAGAACCCATCCCATAACTAACCAATGATGATGATAACTGACAAATATCGCAGGGATACTCACTCAAACTCCAGCCACAAAGTGGAAGGAGACTTCAGCCTCATGAGCAAGAAGGTATAAAGCAGATTATTCATTTACATGGTGTAGAACAAGGAAGAGGAGATTCGGTAAAACTGCGATGGAGGGTTTCTTATAAGAATGGGGCACAACAGGTGAACGAGCAGGGAGAGATTCCCTCACTTGGGATTGCATGATTGGGAGTTAAGAGCGGCATTTATTACAAAGCGCAATTTATGGCTACGATCCATAGCGAAGACATTTTATCTCGCGTATCTCAGTCTTTGATTTATCGCGTGATTCCATATTACGAGTTATGTATTTCCTGGGACAGAAAGGGGGGTTTGTATTACCTTTCCTCTGGTCAATAGGTTGCTCGTTTAGAAAAATTCTTGGTATTTGGTACTTTATAAATTTCTGATTAAGGTCTTGTTAATCATTGACACGATAACTACCTTGGGCTAGAACTTTCAAAATATCACAAGAGAGAAGTTGGAAAACTATCCTTTAGTCATAAGAAAAGAAGAGTTTCTCACCTGTACGTTTGATGTAATGAAGGTACACAATTTTTGATCTTAATTATTTCATATATGGAACAGTAATTTGGTGTATTATATTTTGATTCTGTCATCTCAAATCTCTACGTCTATCTTCATGTTATCGACTCAAATCTGAGCTGAATTAAGGAAGGGCTAATCTATATTTCAACCCTAACAAACGTTCCGTCTATCTCATCTAACCATATTAATCAATCCCATAAATTTCCATCCCCATCTAACGACAAGTATACCCCCCATCAATAACAATATCCGCCCCCGTCGTATAGGTACTAGCATCGCTAATCAAATAAACATACGCACCCTTCAACTCCTTAGCCTCCCCATCCCTCCCCATAGGAATCATACTCTTCCACAAATCCTGCACATCCCTCTCCACAAAATCACTCAATCCCGTATCAATATACCCAGGAGAAATACTATTCACCCTAGCAAAATCCCTCCACTCATTCGCCAAACTCTTCGCCAGATGAATACATCCCGCCTTCGCAACATTATAACTTGTTTGTTCCTGAGGGAAATTTGCAACGTGTCCGGACATCGAGGCTGTTATGACGAAAGAGCCTTTTCCACGAGATTTGAAATGTGATCCTACGACTTTGGCACAGTGAAACGTCCCATTTAGATCTGTCTGGATGACTTGATTCCAATCTTCCACTGATCCGTCAAGAACACCTGCATCAGCCGTCTTTCCCGCATTGGCGATGAATCCATCTATTGCTCCGAATTCCTCGATGACGTCTTTAACTAGTTTCTCTACACTGGCATAGTCGCTAATGTCGAGTTTATAGGCTTTTACTTTTACGCCGTATGTTTGGGATAGCTCGCGGGCGTTTTTTTCTCCGCCTTCGGAGCGGGAAGAGTAGGTTATGGCGAGGTTGGCACCCATTTCGGCACAGCCGCGAGCGGCTTCGATGCCCATTCCTTTTGAGCCGGAGGCGCCGGTTATGACGACGGTTTTTCCTTTGAGGGAGAAGAGGTCGAGGAGGGAGGTGGCGGTTGGGATGGGGATTGGCATTTTGGCGGTTTTTGAAGGTTGGTTGGTGGGGTGTTGATTATGATTTGAACTTGTTGATGGAAGGGGAAAATTCAATCGAGAGGAGATGAAGTGGTAAGAGAGAGAGATTAAATGGAAGGAAAGAACGAGCTTAAGAATGGAAGTACTCAAAAGTCTAAGGAATGGATGAGCTCATCATTGTGGGGGGAGTGGCCGTTTCCATTTTTTTTTCTATGATGGAAGGCTCGGTATGACGTCCCTTCCTCTTGGTGGATACTTATCGGGCCAAGACCTATACCCTTGATGGAATGTAAGTGCAGGTCTATTACTCGTTTTGATGGTTGCGTTCAGTCAGTGTGGCAAGAGAAGAGGATGGCTTCCTTTATCTAGAAGGTGGGAGGGCTGGGTTCAGCTGTCTTGTTTGAGGAGTCGGAATGTATTGAGAGGGGAGCTTTCCTTCCTTTGCTTTCTTGGAAGGATCGATAGATCTAAGGTCTGTGAGATACTTACCCCGGCCTGGGATGGTAAATGGAAGTCTAAAATATGCCCTAAGGTGTTTGTGTTTTCAGAAGTACTCATGAGTAAGTGCTTAAGTGTTGACTAGATTTCGATGTTGAGGCGAGCGCCAGGTAATGATGTCACTTCGTTTAAGACCCTGCATGTAACAATCTTGGCGTATCGGATGGAATCACGTGCGTGAGATGCATGAGTCGAGCTGAACTTCGACGTCGAGCCTCACCAGCTTACTGCCTTCAAGAATTTATCATTTTGATCAATTTCGAGGCCCACTATTGCCTTGTTCTCTGATTAGATTCAATTATCCTCCTATTCATATTTTGAGTCCACGATGGGTGACAAAAGTAGCCATGGCTGTGTGTGAACGGTGAGAGAAGGCTGTCTTTTATCCTTGATCTGTTTGAACGCTTGTATCACTGTCCTTTTTGCGTTCTAATGCCCTCATGCTGTTAGAGAGAAGTCAAATTTCGCGTATTTCAGGGTGAGAGATCAAGTTAGAGATGAATATCTCCCTTCCACCCAGCCTTGTGCAAGGGTATTTAAAGAAGCCGTCGATGGAGCTTTGGGTTTCAAGATTGTCTCCTTATATGCAGCTCTTCGGTTTGAGCGTTATTCATGTTTCTTTTCATGACCCGAGCTGTCTTCATAGAGTAGGGGAAGACAATCTCCTCGGCTTCTATTCGCGTGGAGAGATCAGAGGAATACCTTGCTTTCAGTTCTATTCACTGCCGTTGCTTTACTTTATCTCTTCCCTCTTTCCCATTAGGCTGTGCTAAAGTGGCCTTCCTGAGCTTGACTGTGGGAAGTCACCTATCAGTCAATTATGGAGGTTATCATATTAGCCAAACATTTATCTTGGCTGAGAAGAATCTTTTCTGCCAGATCGCCGGTCGATCCTAAACAATTTATCCAGCGGTACTTTGTCGAGACCCGAAGATTTCACCTCTTCTTTTCCTACTTCTCCAACCATCTAGATAAATTGGAATCATCACTATAATATCACTCGTATGTTAAAAGATAAGATTTTCTCCTCTTGAGTCCGGAGATGTCAGATCATTTAAATCCCAACAGAGGTTTTAGTGACCACTGTTGGACTTCCTTGGCCTAACATGGGATTTCCCCGACAACTTCTTTCCTTTTGCCGCTGTGGTCCCCGAAACAGGTTTTCTATTCGGGCAAATCTGCGGCTCTGAACACATGAGTGCCACTGGACCAGCCGGCTGGGAGGGTGGTGCATGACATGGATCCGGACAGGCCCACATCGAAGCACATCCACCCGGCCAACGACGTCTCGCCTAGCCAACAAACATACGGAGGATGGGCCTCAGTCCAACCACAAGTTCCTTCGCGGACTTCGGTCCGCTCCAACCATACGGTCCCAGGACGGATGCACGCAAAAGATATCTCATATTCGATCACCTTCTCAAGGCTTCCGAGACTTGCCATCACTCAACGTGGATTTGAGTCACCGAATCGCTTAGTACTGGGCTTTGGATGGGTTGGGCACCTGCCCGACCCAAGAGAAGATGTGATTCGGGCACGTGACATCCCATCCTGGCGCCTGCAGGTAAGCACAATTCAGCTCACAAAAAGTCGCGACCCTCCAACACCATCCGAGGAGGAAAGGGTGAACTCGAACTTGCGACCATGCTGACATGGCAGATTTCCACGGGATCGTCGCAGGCGTTCTCGGTCTTATGCCATTATGTGGAGGTGAGTAAAAATCTCTCTTTGTGAGCTATCGGATATTAGGTGGGAGGTGAGGGTATGAGTACTGAGCGGCCACAGAGGGATTCCAACTCCTCATAAACGTTCTCGATGCTCCTCGAATTTTAGACCTATCAGTGGGGAGAGTCGAGCTGCAGCGAGACGTGAGTAGAACCCTATAATAAGCTGAGAGTTGACATGTCTTAACCACGTGATTAGAGGTTTGAAGAATGGCGAGATATTTGGCGGGACGCAGATGGGGAACTCGATATGAGATTTGAGGGGTATGCCAAGGCGAACAATCGAGCTGCAAAAATGATCCTTCGTCAACTTGCACTTTTGGCTCAGGCACTGTTTGACGTTTACTCATGGGAAGACAAGTATGGGATGAAGCCAAGTCATGTACCGGACCGAGTAAGATAAAACTCCCTTCTTCATGACAGAGTGATTTGTTTATCCACCTTTAGGATGCAAAGGACCTAGCAAGATTCAAATTGAAAGACGGTGAAAATCTCACAAATGAGACGCAAGGGCCATTTCTTGAACGGTGCCGGAATAATGCGTCCTTCGTCAAGAGATGCAAATTTATGTTGAAGAAAACGGGTGCCCCTTGGAACGAGCTGATAGATCAAGTCAGAAAATACGTTGAAGACCTCTCGGAATGGGGGCCAGCCTTTGATCTTGAACGGATGGTAGGCAATGAGTTTGACTGTTTGAGTCGAATGCAGGTAGAGACCATTAAGCGACGAATGAAGGCAGCTGAGTATGAAGAGAAGAACCCAGATGCAGAAGAGAGCGTCACTGCCCGTTACCATCACCTCTATCTAGCGGCACAATTTACACTGGTCAATAAGTTTGAGAGGAAACATACGACTGTCAAATTTGCAATGAAAGACTTTCGAATTGAGCCTACTTATACCATCTCATCTTCGACCTCAACTATGGCATTGCTGTTCGATTATCCAGAACCTAAAGAGCATCGAGTTGTCTTGATTGAATGGATTGAAGAATATGATCGGAATATTGAGAGAGAGACAACTACTAAGACCTTAATTCTAGCAAGTCCAAAGCCACCACAATTACTACTTCCAACTAGCTACGGAATGGTGGAGGATAAACGACGGAGAAGGCTTGGTCTTGTTCTTGCTCCACCTCCTCACATTCGTGGCCATCTTCCCCCACTTTTACCACCAGGAGCCATATCAGAAAAGAGAATGCCAACCTCATTAATAGAACTACTTGAGAGGAAACACCAATCTTGCCTCGAAATTCTAGATCTAGGAATACGCTTTACTCTAGCCAAGAAACTTATCGGAGCTGTGAAAATGATGCATTGCGTTGGCTGGGTTCATAAGTACAGCTTAACTACAACCCGATTTATATAATCATAACTTACCAAACGGCAGGAACATTCGCTCCAACTCCATTCTCTTCTTCCCAGCAGCCAACATGCCATCTCGTGGTCCTCCAGGTCCAGCATCCGGCTATCCCCAACCTCTAGGCTACGACGATCCCATGTTTGTCGGTTTCGGCGCAGCAAACGTTGATGAAATTATCCCAGAAGATGAATATTACGAAGATGATGAAATTATGGTTAACAATCGTGGTCAACGTCTAATGCGTATTAATAAACGGCCTTCAGATTTGAATTTAGATTATTACCAGCATCCGGAAAAGAGATGGAATCCATCGATGAGATACTCACGAAGTCATGATATTTATAGTTTGGGATGTGTATTGCTTGAGATTGGACTTTGGAAACCGTTGCATCAGATGGTTAGTGTGGAGGATGAGGATTTTGAGAGGGTTAGGAGGGGGTTTCAGAGTTTGACAATGAAGTTGGATGGGTATGTTTCCTTTTTCATTACGTTCCTCCCCTTTTACACACTTGTCTTGGCATATATCCTCACTAACCTCATCCCAACAGAATGGTAGGATCCATTTACGGCAACGTAGTACGTAAATGTCTGGCCATCAAAACGAGCGAAAGAACAGAAGAGGAGGTCAGAGAAATCTCTCAATTCTGTGCGGAGATTGGTGCGAGTCTTGATAAGTGTTGGGCGTAGGATACCCCTTTGGAATTCATTTGCTTTTTTTTGGTAAGGTGGGTGGGTAGATTGTATGAAATCTTCTTTGTTTTTTTATGAGCGAAAATTACTTTATATAGTGAAATATACAGAGCTAAGAGTTTAGAACAATTTTTGTTGTGTGTTTGGGATTCTTGAAAATAGGATTTAAGGAGAGGAGGAGGTATTTAGGTTTCTTGGATGGAATGATATGTTTTGTAAGATTGTGTTATATTATTTCTAATGTTCTCCTGTCCTTTTTATAAATAAAGGACGTTTTGATTTTATTCCTCGTTCTCATTCTCATGCTCATCCTCATGCTGCTCTATCCACTTACTATTTCGTGCCTCTTATTACTTTAATTTCAAGCCTTCGAAACTAACATTGGTCTAGAGACCTAAGTTAAGGGTAGAATCTGTAAGAAGATAGATGAGTGATAATTTACAAGTTTATACTAAGTCTAGTTGGAGAGGGCTATTCCTAATCAGTGGTCACTTTTCGCATAGGTTAAAGCTCGAAATGGAGATCTGGAATTTTGGAATTGCTGAGCGTAGTGATGTAGAGAGGACTGCTTTCCTCGAGGACGAGTGGTTGATATTAGTTTTTTCTCTCCATGATAATCTCGGAGACTGCCTTGACTTATTCGCCTCTCTTGAGAAGAGATAGTTAATTTCATTCTTGTAACTTAGCTTTCAAGTCGGGAAAGGATAATTAGAAAAAGTTATGTAAAGGTGAGGAGAAGTGTTTTTCTATATGGCCTGTAAAAGGAGGGCAAAAGGGAATAAAAAGTATTGTCGCTGCAAGGTTGTTGAGAGGAAAACTCACCTCGTCAAAAGGTTCGAGCTCATAAACACTCGGACCCCTTGCCTGGCACTAAATCCGCTCCGTAAGGATTTCGGGTTTGAAACCTGTGCGAGTGATGAAGCTCACCGATTCTAGGAATCTACTTGTAGCTCCTGCATATAACAATTATTACGTCTACCAGAGGTGCCTTTATGTTCCTTTAAACTTGAATGAAGAGTGAAGAAATGGTACTTCTGAAAAGTAGAAGGACGAGCAATTATATTTCCCACGTAAAACTTGAACCATGTGGTAATTGAGAAACCTCATATTTGAGTTAGAGCTACATTTCTAGGAGGAAATAAATCCTATCTGGGTTTGGAGTTATCAAAGCTATTCTATATCTCGAGTCTACCAATATGTTCACCTCAGAAAAGTCATTAAACATTCTGGTATCTCTATAAGAATGCTGAGCGTGGCGAGCCGTATGTACTTGGCGCTGTGAATGAAGGTGTAGGCGTGTTGTTAAGTGCAAGCAGAACTAAAGAGTTTGCTATAGCAGAGAGAATTGATAATAGTTCTAAGTTAATTAAAAGTAGGAAGTCTCTTACTTTTGGAACTATGCTGTGGCCACCCCATCACATCCTTAGGTCTAGACGTAGTATTAGGATTGAAAAATGCTTGGTTGGTTGAGACTTATATATGTGGTGGCTATTAATGTTTTGGACTTACTCGCTGACGTGTAAGGTTCGGGTACAGCAAATCGCAATTGTCTTACAAGTAAGTAGTTGTGCGAATAGAATTCTAAGGTACTCGTACACACTAGAGCAGTTGGCACAATTGTGGCCAGTGATCAGTCCATTTACCGTAAGATTCTATTCATTTGCAACAACGAACAAGCTGCAAATAGAAATAAAAGCGCTAGCTCACATAGCGGGTAAATCATAGAAAGGAGAAGAAGTACTCTCTGTTTCTAATTACGAAGGAGGTTTCCAGAGAATCGAATTCTCAAAACTAAAGGACCAATAACTACCGGTAAGCAATAAATTGCTACTCCGTATATTCTACAGGGTACCGAGGATATCTCAAAACTCTGTAACGCCTGAAAAAAATGCTCCGTAGGAAGTCTAGAAAATCCCACGAACAAAGAGACCTTGTTTAAAGTAGTTAATATCACTGATATTATATCCTCCTAACTCTATTTTTCTTCTAAAGATGGAGATAAAGTTATTAAAGGATTCTATTTGTATTTAGGGGATACCGGCTTGGAGGATGACTAAGCCCTTGTTCTGTCGTTGCCTCAAATATTGACACTTATATGTCGTTTTATTGCTTCAAGCAGACCTTCCATCCCGAGCCTATAGTATTGTTCCCGAATTAGAGAGTAGGAAGAAACAGACATGAATCACGTGGATTTGGTAAAACGATTAAGCGACGCTAGCTAGAATAGTGACATCAACATTATTTGAAGGCGATGATGTAATTGTTGTGTGGATAAACATCTCGTCTCAATATGGTCACCCCCATCTGCGTTGTGGATATCTAAGAATATAATCCTAATATTCCAAAGCTGACTGTCGACAAAAGAGCTTGAACCACTCGTATTACAGTCCTCAATCATCTATGTACCTTTCCTTTGCAGGAACAACAGCATTGATGGCCTCGATATTATCGTAATTAATCCCACTCTCACCGTTTTTTTCATTGCCACCATTCTCGCCTTCCTGCAGAACACCATCGTCAGAGCCTTCTTCTCTCTATCTCACAAGCCCGGCGCTGCCACCCTTATCCTCGGTCTCGGCGTCTATTTTCTTATTTCCTCCATCCATCTCTTCGTCCTTCACTTTTACCTTACTTGCCTCTTTGTGAGTTTTCCCCTCCCCCCTTTTCCTATACCACTTCAAAGAAAACAACACAATCATGACGAGAAATGCAAATCCAGTAACGACCGCAACACATAGACCAGCCTTGCGGACTATATTCAAATGCTTGCACTCTTCAATTGCGATTTTCATAGCCTCGAAGTTGCTCGAAACATTGCGAGCCGATTTTGCCTGGTCAGTGAAGACATCGTTCTTCTCAAAATAAACGTTATACGTATCGACCTCGCATTTCGGCGTCAGAGAGATGTCGATTAAGGCTGGTATCTCAGGCTCCTAAAAAAACTCTCAGTAAAGACACTTTAATTAAACCATAGATAGAGGATTGGAATAGGAGCGACGGCACCTACGAGGAAGTATCGGGTTGTCGGATTTGCGCGAGAAATAATCTTTCCAACCTTTAGGGGCCCGATGGCCCAGGAAGCGGGATTGTTCCCATCGTTGCCGCTCCTCAATATACGCCCGTCCATACTCTCTTGCTTGACTAGATTCCATGGATGTTGGATTGCGAAATGTGCCGTCTTTCATGGTTGTGGTAATGCGCTGTCACTAGTACCGACTAGAGTCTCAGGCCGAAAATTGGCTAAAAATGAGAGTGTAGTCGTCATTGAGTAGAAGTTTGACTAAAAACTAGCCCGGGATACGATTCACCCGAAATTCTATGTCGAAGCTGTTCTGATACCACACGAAGTATGTACCTAAAATGAAGAAAGTTATTGTAATGAAGTAGCCCCAGCCACGCTTTTGAGACCTAACTAAAATTTCTATCGTCTCTCTAAACGCGGGTCTACAGGATTTGGAGGTGGTGCAGCTTGCACTGAGTGTGCACGATAACTGAGGGGACGTTTGGCATTTTGAGCGTCGTATGCTGTGGTAATAAATTTACTTTGTTCGGAAAAAAAATAAAGGGAACATGTTGTCACTTAATATTTGAATAATCAATGGCACCAGAGATAACTCTGGTCCCATATTACGTGGTACTTAATTTCTGGACTCAAAGGCATCGTACTTTCTTTAATGGAAGGCTCGATAATAGCCCGGGGAATTTGGAGGACTGCTTTTGGGGAATCCCTCGAAATTCTATACTCCCCCGTAGGCCGCGTTAAATCCTAAATCGTATATGAAATAGAGCCTGGGAAAATGTTGTTTTTGAGAACTAGCAGCAGATCACGGGGTACCTCAACCTAAAAAATGAATATCCTTACTACACAATCTCACTCCAAAGACATGGAGAATCGTACAGGCCATTTTACCCCAACCTTGTTTAGAGGACCGGAGTGGGGGACATGGCTGAAGATCTCAAATATGCACTCTGGTTTGTGGATGCGCAAGAAAAGCTACTTAGATAAGGAGGAAGTTTTAGTCAGAAGAATTTGGTTTTCATTGGCCATGGTGCTAGTGGTGGTTTGTGTCAGTATATCCTCGGAAAGGGGCAGGCAGCTGGTGGCCTGATACTTCTAATGAGCTTTCTATCGTTTGGGTAAGTTTTTAAACAATAAAATCAGAATTAATTTGTCTAAATTAGGTGCCAATTGCCCGATAGAGACATCAAGCTTAGAAGTGGATAAAGCTTGATTGTTAGGCTCTACTTCGGCTTCTTAAACACGGTTGCCATCCTCGCTCTACCCTTACTCGTTAGGTCTCCCTCCAACCATCGTTTGAAATCTGATGGCCTGAGCTCTCGAGCCACTGGAGTCAAACCCCATCACTCTCATGGGGTTTAATGAAAGCCTATCGGTATTTGACAAAACTGTCATGAGTACCCTTCCGCACAATCAAGTTATCAAGCTTACCCTCTAAAAGTAGAATACGACACTTTTCATTGCTTATGCCCACAAGATTTCGACAAACAAGTCTATGACTTGCGATCGGAAACATCATTCTCAGTGGCCACCATAAACACTCGAGGCTGGGCACCTTCATTTCAAAGGCTTCCACATTCTGATCTACCCGATTGAAAAGTTTTACTGTATCTGCGATGGAGGCCCGCCGCAAGATTCCCACGTTTCTCGACAACCTCAAGTTGACTTATGTGAAACTGCGGGAAGAAGAATTTTCCCCCAAGACACGACGTAGTATATAACTCGAGGGTGTTTTGTCGTTTCCCGTGAGCGTGAGTGACGAGAATAGACTGCATAACGAATACTGCTTTAGTAGGGACAAAGTGTAAAAATTGTTAAACTATAGTTTGAGAAGTTACTGATAGGCTACTTGATACTCGTCTTGATACATTTTGCTTCGAAGTGCATACCTGCAAGAAATACGAGGGAATCGTCGCAACCACGTGACACATTTCGTTCTCAGAAAACAACCAGCTACCTTCTAGATGTGATTCAAAGCTGTGACCCTTTAATTATTGAAAGGGTATGATTTAGCTATGTTATGGTGCCAAGTTTGGCTTATTTTTAGTTGGTTTCGACTCTTGTTACTTCTCCTCTTAGTGCGATCTAGGGGAGCTATCCATAAGACCAGAACTTCAACTCCAACTTATGTTAAATCAATTATTACCCCTACGAAGCCTTACTGCCCTCCCCCTTTCTTATTAAAAGGGATTGCAGTGGATCTGGTGGAATACTGATACTCTTGGTTGCCTTATCGCATAAGAAAACATCCCACTCAAAATATTAACATAAATTTAGCATCTCCTCGGCTCCTTCATCGAAAAATTTCGAGCGCCTTCTCCTCTTTCCTGTATTACTTGGTAGCAAGGATTGTACTAAGCAGCTCTTGCAGTCGCTGAGATAGATGGACGTATCTTTATCGCCCCCAAACTATTCTCTTATCTTAGACTAACATCTCCGACTTCTCCGGCAAGTCCATAAATACCCTCCAAGGCGACGCCAAGGGGCAAGATCTTTGAGCCTGTGAAACATGGCCCTACCAAGCCCGATCCCTCCTTGGCAAGACCTGCCTGCGGCACTAAGCACGATGGTGTCAACTGTTATCTCTCGGCGTGGGATTGAGAAGGCAGGTCTCGAATTGGGGTTATTCCGTCTTTGGTGTACTATCCAAGGGTCTTACTGCACTCGGTCATTGACTTTGATACGCTGACTAGTGTCAGTATTCTATTTCGGAGATATTTTTTGACTTTCTACCCCCCCAAGCAAATTTTGACACCTCTTGCCGGCGCAAGCCGTCCCAATATTTCATTTCGCAAAATTGCTACAAACTTTGAGCCCAAGTTGTTCGTTCGCTGGGCTTGACTCGGAATCTGAACCAGACCATTCTATGGATATCCATTGGCTAACAGAGCACATCCCTATCAGCGTCCATTGGGGTTATTTCCGTTGTCGACGCTTTCTTCCAACTCTGATCTCTATCGAGAAGGGGCCTCGCACTCACAACCCATGCCTTAGATCTCCGTGGATGAGAGCGAGGCTTGTAACCTTATACTCGGAAGTTATTGATGTCAGATTTTCCCCACTAGGTTGTAACCTATGTGGCGTTTGTGCAACGCACGCGAAGGTAGTGCAAAAATACCCCGTGGAGAAAGAAACCTGCTGCATTCCATATTCTCAGCGATAAGGACCTGGCTCGCGGAGATCTCGACTTCAGAATTGCTAAGGGTTCGCATCCCTATATATGAAGATCAAGATTCTACTCTTATCAAATTTTCCTTCATTCAGCATCTCTGAAGAGTTTTCACTTCTCTCATCCATCCTTCTTGAGCCTGTACAGTCTCGACTTCTGGACATCTAGTTGACCAACCGCATTGCAGCTATGCCTTTCAAAGTGTCACATCTCTGGGTTACTCCAGAGGTAAACCCTATCAATCGCAAAGCTCGTTCGATCCCAGTCCTCAATCCCCTCGACAAATATGGAAGAACATTCTTTTATTCGTGGTCCGGGTTTCTTGTTGCATTCCTCTCCTGGTAAGTCTAATACCCCAATTTCGTCAAAGTTCTATTAGCGCTGATATTGTTCCCAAGGTACGCCTTTCCACCGCTATTAACCCTTACCATCCGCAAAGATCTCCACATGAGCCAAAATCAATATGCGATCTCCAACATTATGGGTCTTACTGGTACACTTGTTATTCGCCTTATCGCGGGTCCTCTTTGCGATCGATTTGGTCCTCGCTATGTCTTTGTCGGATGTCTTCTAGCTGGCGCGATCCCAACAGCAATGGCAGGACTCGTTACTTCTCCCACTGGCATCATTGTTCTCCGCTTCTTCATTGGTGTTCTTGGAGCATCATTCGTTCCTTGCCAAGTTTGGTCTACCGGATTCTTTGATAAGAATGTTGTCGGAACTGCAAATGCTTTGGCTGGAGGTTGGGGTAACTCGGGTGGTGGAATCACTGTAGGCAATTCGAAGACTTGTAGATTTGTTCAAGCTAATCATGAAATACAGTACTTTGTCATGCCTGCCATTTTTGACTCTCTAGTCAAGAATCAACACTTGACAGCCCATGTTGCTTGGCGTGTGGCTTTCATTGTCCCATTCATCATTATTACTAGCATCGCTCTTGCAATCCTCTTCACAGCTGAAGATACTCCTACCGGTTCATGGGCCACAAGAAACCAGGTCATTGATGCCGCCAATATTTCTTCTCCCTCAGCATCGACTCCTGACCTGGCTCTCGACGAAAAGGTTGACCCTACAAAGTCAGCGAAGGTTGACAGTGAGGCACATAATGCCTTGACCATTATCGATGCCGCTCGAGGCGAAGTTGTCGTTGCACCAACCTTCAAGGAAGCTATGGGTGTCTTGTTTTCTCTTCAAACCCTGGCTTTAGCTGCCCCTTATGCTTGCTCTTTCGGTACGTCCTCTTGCTACTCATTTGGGGAAACCGAAGAAAAGCCTAACGTTTCAAACAGGTGGTGAGCTCGCAATTAACTCTATCATCGGATCTTACTACCTCAAGAACTTCCCCAAACTCGGCCAGACTGGTTCCGGTCGTTGGGCAGCAATGTTCGGTCTTCTCAATGTCGTTTTCCGTCCTCTCGGTGGTCTCATTTCCGATATCATCTACCACCACACCAAATCTGTCTGGTCCAAGAAAATCTGGGTCATCTGCTGCGGAGTCCTCATGGGATGTTTCGAACTCGCTATTGGCCTCGTCAATTCTAAGAAGGAAGCAACAATGTTCGGTCTCGTCGCTGGGCTGGCAGTTTTCATGGATGCTAGCAACGGTGCTATCTTCGGTGTCGTTCCTCATGTTCATCCATTTGCAAACGGTATTCTTAGCGGTATAGTTGGTGCTACTGGTAATCTTGGAGGTATCATCTTTGCGATCATCTTCAGGTACAATGGTGCTCATTACTCGAGAGTTATTTGGATCATTGGAGCCATTAGTATTGGTGTTAACTTGTGTTGTTCATGGATCAGACCTGTTCCCCGTGGACAGATCGGTGGGCAATAAGTTTTTGGTAAGCGTTTGGTTATGGTGGAGTTGAGTGAAAATGGAATGTCTTAAGTATACGAAATACTTCTAGGACGATGAAAATAATTTAGAGTTCGATAATATATTAGCTAAGGTTAGAAATTGTAACAAATACACTTTTAATCCATCCAAAGTTCATGTCATGGCTCATGCACAATCACCGATCTCGCGAATCTCTATTGACACACAGAAAAACATTGAGTGAGGTGTAACTTATGAGCACATGGCGATCTATTTTCATCCACCCCTTGACCCTCGCTTACAAGAAGTCTAATCGGAAGCCCCAGAAGGTTCAGCAATATCCTCCGACCCAACAGTGTGGGCGGGCGCTTAAAGTTCGAGCCTTGTAGCAGAAGCTCTTCTATGCATCTTAGTCCAACCTAAGTCCAACCCTAGAACTTTAAATAGTTATATAAGCTGATAGTTCATCAAGAATCCTTATGACCTTATGGTCAGTTAATATAATGAGTGGGCGTCTACGGGTAAATTCATAAAGCTGACAAAGGAAGGGGAAAACCAACAACAGAAGCGGTCGTTGGAGAGCGGCCTTTCCAGGGATTGAGCTACATGAGGATTTTGAGGATTTGTCGCTCGAAGCTCCTCTGAGCGAGTTTTCATTTACACAGAGAACACACAGCCCTTCGAATGGCTTAATAATTGGGAAGGAGATTATATACCAATACCTCGAAAATTGTACATCCTAAGGTCTAAAAGTTTACAACCGTTTGGAAGAAAATATATCTGGAGGTGGGTTACATTGCTATTACCGAAGGCTTTAGAGAAGTCGAGGGAGGTGTTTGTTGGGAGCCTCGAGTTCCGAAAATTTGATTCAACACCCGAGAATCAAAGATAACAATTTCTTGTTCTCCGCATCCAATAATCTAGAATATTCCAAAGTCCTGCAAGTCTTGCTGTATCGGAAGTTGTTTTGGATAAGAGTTTTAAACGAAAAGTTCCAGCTCTTTAGATTCCTGACAGCTGTAGGAAATACAACCCAATAATTTTATCCTAATCTAAAATCCCTTTAATGCCCGACTTAACCAAATCCCGAAATTTTTACCAATACCCCCCATACCCAATAGCGCCCATTTCATGATTTCCGTTACGCCCCAAATACAAATAAACATTAAACCAAGACTTTTCCCCTTTACATTCTTCAAGAATCCACCTCAGCACCAACACTCAGCCTCACCACATCTGCGTTTTTACCATCACGAAACAATTTCCCAAAGCCAATTTTCCCCTCTTCCTCTTTGTCAAACCCCCAATCTCTTCTCGTTCCCTTCTCTTCCATATCTCTTCCATCATCCATACAACTCCCACAACAACAACCCCCATAAGGATGAAGAGTTCTCCTTACTTTCCCAACCCATGGACTCGAACATTCTAATCTTTTATACTCGATAAATACTACGATCATAAGTATGAGTATAGGAACGAGAATAAATGATATAAATATGCTGGCGAGACAGAGGTAGAATGCTAATGTGAGGAGTGGTGTAGCGAGCTCTTTTAATGGGAGGATTGAGTGGTCAGCCATGATGTGTTGTTTTATATCTATATTGTTAGTTGGTTTATATTCAAAAGGGGAATTTGAACTTGCAAATTAGATTTTGTATGATGTCTTGGTGATTCGGAAATTTCGTGGGGTAGGGTATGCTTATATTTCAATGGATAGGATTTGAAGGATGAAGGAAGAGGATTGTGGAAGAAAGTTACGATTGATGACTGAGTGTTGGGAATCCTCCTTGGCACACTTCTACGCGGTTTCCGAGGGTTCGGATTCCTTTGAAGAGTGCCGGAAGGATAAGTGTAGTAATGTTATGTCGCCTCCCGCCATGATGCAAGATGAAGTATTTGAGTTTTTGGGGAGTCATGGAGGATGGGGAAGATTTTGTGCCAAGAGGTTTTTTTCTTAATGACTGGACTTAGTAGTTTAACCACATTTCTGGTAGTTCTTCCCCAATGCCCTCCCCACCGAGCTTTCCACGGTCAAGAAAGCAATCCTAACCAGTAAACACGTGACTATCGCGGAAGCTAGCATGTGACCTAAATCAAGAAGCCCGTTTTTTCACGTCGTCCGAATATTTTTTGATATATGAAGGTAAACATGTGTACCATAGATATGAGAGTCAACTATAGAGGTATATATTAACTCTAAACCATCACCACGAACTTGGAAGGGACCAATGACAGACATATCACGTGCCCGGCTCATGTAATCGATTTTTAGACCCTGATCTTACCCCTCTTCTGAAAGTGCTTCTTTTGTTTCCATCTCTGAGACTCCTACGTTCGGACAGTATTCTTTATTGGTTACTTTTCGATGTTGTATTAGTGAAGATGTGTTGGCACGGAATAATCTTCGTGGCTGTGAGCCATCCTACCACGCCTCCAGAAGGAATACGTATTGTCAAACCTCGCTATAATCCTATGGGTCGGAGCCGCCGGACTTGTTAAGGCTGGGTGGCTTCTTGTCTATGGTTTTTGGTTTGAAATCAAGTTTCAGAAGCCAACAAGGGCGTAAATTTTCCGAGTGCCCTGGTCAAGACTCACTTTCGCCTTTACCCTCATGCGTACATACCTTAGGTAGGTATCGCGCAAAAGAGCTTCCGTTGTAACGACCTTAAATCTAAGCGATCCCGCAGAAATTGCAAAACGCCCACCTCATGTCAGTGTTCTGTGTGAGACGGAAGAATGATTTAATCCTCGTCATGGAAGAGACTTCTTTGTTTTCACCATCATCATCGGGATAACAGTTGAGCGTTTTACGCTACACTAGGACCCTAAGGTAGTTGCTGTTGATTACAGGAGAGATATTAGAGATTATATAGTAATTTTGTGGTATTTTTGATTTTAGTGTAGAGGGAGAACTTGAGTGGGATCATAGCGGGATCAAAGCGAAGTGTTCTACCAATTCTTGCACACCCTGTTAAGCCAGTTGAAACCTTTCATAAGGCACAGGTTGATTTGTTGAATAGTAAGTCAGCGTGCTTAAAGAAAAATCTTTATTGCTTAGAATTCGTCTAAAAGCACATTGCAAGGGAAAGAAGCAAGATAGTTACATGTCGTTTCTGCGAGTTTGTATATCAGTAGGATAATGCACTAAGTACGCAAACCTTTTGTGTAAGCCGGGAAGCTTTTCTCTCACCGTAAACTCTACCTTTGTTAACTGTCATATAATTACCATCAACTATGAAACCAGTCATTCAAAGTAAGAAATGTAAAGCGCCGACTATTTATTTATCTATCTGTCTATTAGTGCAGTACTTGTCGCTGCGAGTATATGTATTGCTTTAGTCAAGTACTGTAGCAATGGCACACTTTCACTGTTCTCCACAACAGTAAAACCAATTTAATCCTCAACTCTACACAGAGTTAATATAATATATTGCAAGACTCGTCGAGATTTTGCCGTCATGAAAACGAATTTGTTTGCGCGGAATTATTCTTATTTATATTAAACCACTTTTAAGAATTATAAGGTTGCTCCATTCGGTTTAGGAGATCAAAACTCCATTCATTTGTCTGCACTAGTTTAAATAGGGTACAGCAGTTCTCAGCCTTGCACCGTTGCTTTTCTCGTTTTGAATTACGTCTTTGCATTTCTGTTTAAACTGCCAGGCTGTTATTGGGTCGTTTAACAATCGCTTGGAGTGAAGGACTAAAGGATTTTGTAGGTTCAAACGACCTACCTTGGTAATAATTCAATTCCACTCGTCAGAAATGGCTGCCTCTATTTTCATTTTTACATCTAGTTCGCTTGTTTTCTGTGTGCCGAGTTAATTAGGTACTAGAGCCTATTTGTGAAACTTTGCCACCTAGATAGTCCCAGCACTTCCTTCATTTTAGCTTCTACGATATCACCTTTTAGTTTAATGTAGCCATTCACGACGGAGCATTAGCCACAAATCGGGTAGGAAAATAAGGCTACCAGAAGCTAAGTCAAATTTTACCTTTACTAACACGAGCTAGGGAGTTTTTGGTCGCTGGCCTTGGGCATTATATAAATCCCCCATTCCAGCCGTCCTCCGACCTTATCTCTACCTATGGCGTCAGTCTAACCACACTAAGAGCGATTCAAATCGTAGCGCCCTAGGGCTGCATCGTCGTCTTGCTCGCACTCTTACAAAGCTCATTTTCTCCCAACACTTCAACCTATAATACATCCCGATCTATGCAATCTTCAAATCAATTATCGCAAACATAGGGTATCCAAATCGACACTGCAAAGAACTAAATCTCGACTGTTTTTATTCCTGTCAAGAAGCCTCAGTTCCAGTTGCGCATTCGGCGGAGAGCACCACAGCCTCGTCGCCGCACATTAGTTTTTCCAAGGTAGGTTTCCCTCTCGGCTCAGGACTGGTTGTTTCTGGGACATTCAATCCTACCCACAGTACCTAGCTATCTTCCACTAACACATATAATTTAGGGAACTCGTAGAACAACATACAAAATGTCGAAATCACCCTCTTCCTCTGTCTGCTCCTTGTCCCCATCCTCGTCCTTCTCTTCGATTTCCGACGGGGACCCTGCCACCCCCAAGGCTGCGAAGCCTCTCTCCCCCGACGCCCCTTCATTTGAGCCCATGGTAAGCTCCAATGATCAATCTTACTTTACCAAAACTCCACCAACTACACCTCCTGAATTTACCGCTGCACCCCCTAACGACAACGAACACTCTCGACTGGCTCGAGAATGTATACTGGACTTTGTACCAAAGCCAAGTCCTCTAAACTACCGTTACCTTGTCGATGTCTACAAAGCACGGGAACATATCGATAAACAACGGATCGAAAGTCTACTTCAAGAACTCGAGCAGTGTGCGAACGACTCGCGACAAGAAATGATGGTTCTCTTGAAAAAGAATCATGATCTGTTGCAGACTTTGAAAGAGGCGAATACCATAGCACAGGAAAAGGTCATAGAAGACCAATCTTCAGAAAAGAAGAGGGAAAAGAAATTATCCACAAAGATTAACTCTTTAAGAGAGAAGCTAGCTAATAAGGATATTGAGATTGTAAAGATCCAAGTCAGTCATCGAGCTGAACTGGAAGATAAAGACATGGAGATTTCAAAACTTCTCGAGGATCGGGAGAAGCTCCAAGTCACCTATCAAACTGAATTGATGACGAAGGACAAGAAGATCGGAGAGTCATGTGATAAAGCACATGATATCAAAGAAGATTTGGCGAAGCATAAGCAGGAAGTCTTCGAATTGAACGCTACTATTGCATCGCAAAAGAAAGAATCAGGAAGCCTACGAATAGCAAAGACCTCTGCTGAGAAAACCCTTCAACAATATTATAAAACTGTGGAAAAGGAGAAAATGCTTACCAAGGAAAATGCAAATTTGAAGACTGAGCTCGAGAAGGAGATGAAGAATAGGCTTCGAGCCGAGGAGCAGAGAGAAGAGTTGGTCAATAAATTCAGGGAGCTGGCTCCCAAGAATGAGATCAAAAAAGTGGCCAAGAAGGGAATTAAGAAGGTTTCCTTCGCTAACGAGGTCATGCTGATTCCCCCTTCGAACAACCAGTCGGAACGGTTAAAGTGTATCTGGGCATCTCTACCCACCACTGTCTGGTGCAATATCTTCTGTGCCATCTTCATCAGCATCTACTTCTTTACCAAACCTTCCTAAGCTACTGAACAAAAAATTTCTTCAACGTAAGTTTAACATCTAATTATGGATTAAGATATCGTCGAGCTAAGTCTTTCTAGTTATTATGCTGTATAGCATGGCGATTCCTTTACATCATGAGGCGTAATGGCAAATATACTTTCTGGGAAATAAATGGTGATATTTTAAGATTAGATGATAATTACGATGGCGTATGCGAGGAGGACTCTATTATTATGTATTTTATCTAAGAGTATGAGGTGAAGGGGTTCTAGGAATTATTTGGCATGTTGGGTGATAGGTCTTTGCATGGAAGGGGACCAATATGATTTTAGGGAAGGGTGGCTCTCGAGCACACGCGTATTTGGAGTACGAAGTGGAGAGTTGGTAGGCCCTTATTATTTTTCTTTACTAGAATAGATATCTTATCGTACTCATACGCCTGATAATCTGCGTGACATTATTTAATGCTCTCATCCTCAATGATAAATTTATTTTGGAAAGACATTGAAATCAGAATGCTGATTACGAATTAATACTTATTTATATACTCGACAATATATTCAAGAATCATTATTGACAATACATTACGGCACTAATAATACCCAACCAAATTCCAACCCCCAGATAAAGATTCCCCTTAGCTCTATCCGCCCCTCCTGTATACGCCGCAGGCGTAGCCTTCCCACTCTGTGCCACCGTATTCGTACTTAAAAACCCCGCCGTAGTCGTACTTCCAGCTCCAAATCCCCCCACCGTAACAATAATTCCTCCCAACCCAACACTCGTCGTAGTCAACGACCCACCCGTTAAAACGCCTACACCTTCCGTTTTACTCCCAACCAAAACACTACTTCCTCCACTCAACAGACTCAAAGTAACCCCAAGAACGGTAATTGCTGCTCCACCAGCAACTAGCGTCTGACTTGCTATTATATATTCTGGTGTGAGGATATGACTTCCTACTAGAGCTGAGACAGCTTGTGTGGTACTCCCTCCAACAACGATATTACTTCCTCCATTTTGTAGACTTAAGATTGTTCCGGAAACGGTAATTGCTGGCCCACCTGCTGAGAGGGTTTGAGTACCTATCACGTAAATTGGGGTTGTTGCAAGGACATTTTGAAGGAGGGCAGAAACTGGTTGTGTGGTTCCTCCAATGACGACTGATGCTCCTCCATCTTGTAATGAAATAACAGTTCCGGAAAGAGTGATGGCTGCACCGCCTGCTGCAAGCGTTTGTGTTCCAACTATGTAGGCGGAGGGAGTAGTTATACCAGCAAGTACTGAGAGGGCTTGCGTTGTCCCTCCAATGACTACGGAGTCTCCACCAGCTTGGAGGGAGATGACTGTTCCGGATAGTGTGACTGCTGGCCCACCTGCTGCAAGGGTTTGGGTTCCAACAATGTAGGCTGTGGGTGTGGTTATACTTGCAATTTCAGAGAGCGGCTGTGTTGTCCCTCCAATAATTACTGAGTTTCCATCCGTTTGCAAAGACAAAACTGTCCCAGAAACGGTTATTGCTGGACCACCAGCTGATAAGGTCTGAGTCCCAATTATGACAGCTGGAGTGGTGGACGCTGGTTGAATAACTTGGGTGGTGATGGGATCGTCTACAGGCGCAGGTGCTGGATCTTGAGATTTGGACGAGACATCAGAAGCTTTTGTGGTGGAGGTAGTAGGGTCAGCATTGGATTGAGACACAATGCCTGATGGCTGATTGGGCGCTTGAGTTGAAGTCTGCTGGACGACTGCAGGGGCAGTGGTTGATATAACTACAGGCTGGATTGTTTGGCCAGCTGCAGCACTGGTAGTTGTGGTCGTGATTGCCTCCGCTGTGGGTGCAATAGTGATAGGAGGGGCCACCAGAGAACCTCCGGTTGACAGAGCATATGGCGGATCTGACAAAACCATATTATCAACTATGCATTGTGTAAATAGTCCGTCGAGAGAGTTGAACCCAGCATCAGGCGTTGCATACGGGACTGAAATTAATGGCGAACAGGGATCATATGTAAATAAATATTCCGAGGTAAGTGTAGCTGTTGTGCTAGCAGCGGCATCGCTACTATAATCTGTGCCAATGACTTCAGTCACAATATCTCCACAAACTCGACTGTTGGTTTCGTTAGATTTTCTCTTTACTGCAATTGGGTAAACATACCTTGTACCCCAAGTAGCCTGCGTAAATCCTTTGTTCCACTGCGGATTAAGCATAAGGCTCAGGTCATATGGAAGTGTGTGATATAATTTGGTGTCCCAGCGATATGCTCTTGCTGTCGATAGCGCGGATGCGTTAAAGCCCACGGTTACTGGGGTCGCACCTGCTTTAACTGGCCCACAGTAGTCCGATGCAGATAGTGATTGGATTGCGAGATAGACAGAAGGGGAAATCCTACAAGAAATTAGTTTAAGGTTGACCTAGTAGTCTAGCAGGCTTACATAGTAAGTCCAGCAGCATTAACAGTTGATGCAGTAATATTTGCCTTTGAAGTGGCTGTAGGCCAATATAGCACTTGAATGTCTCCTCCATACAGTGTACAGCTATAACAACATGAAGACGTGGCCGAGTATGTAAAATCTGAAACATATCTAAATGGAGTATATGCGGCATACGTGCGTATATCAGTCTGGGTGTAGGTATACGTCTTAGTTGAGGCTGAAACACTGTTTATTTGGTCCGTGACAACTGCAGTGTACATCGACCCCGACTCCCCTACGTATGTAGTTGTGTGTGTGTAAGATGAGATAAATGAGTAGGACCAATCAGTTTCTGTCCGTGGTGGGAGAATGTTTGTTATGGTTGACTCAGGCACGACGGGCAGCAGTGTTAATGGCGCATTCGCCTTGTAGTCTGATAGCTGGTCGTAGAAGTAAACTGAACAGCTACTCCTACTGCTGGAAGCTGCAGGCTCGGTCATGAGAGTTTCATACATCCATGGAGAATCGAATGGCTGGTGATCAAAGTCCCAGTTTATTTGTCCAGGAGTAATATACCAATAGAAAGGCTGCTCCGGGAGTCTAAGGCAGTTCTGGCCATTGTCTTTGTTGCACACATAAGGAATTGGCGATGGCGTTATGGCGGGCGTTTGGATAGAGGAGCTTGAGGGAAGGGTTGTTGAGACAGAGGAAGTATTTGTAAAAATTTCAGCGGCATTTACGTGTCGTATAATGAAAACAAGAAGCAGCATCTTGAGTTCATAGCCGAAACAGAACATTTTGAATTAGCTTGAGTCTGAGAATAGCAGAGGTGAGGGACATATCCGCATTTTACAGAAATCACCCGCGGACAAATCTGACAGCCTTAAAAGCCGGGGGGATATACCCGCCACATAAGTACCTGCTTTTGCCTTTCATCGCGCTTACGCTGCGGAGGCATGGGAATACTCAGACCAATAGAAGAGAGTGAGAGGTCAAAAGATTACCGTATCGGCTTCTGTGCCGAAAGCTGGGCCAGTGAATAATTTTAAAAATTAGCCGCCATCTTAAAATGCATCGCCGCAATGTCCTAACATGGGGCTCAGCTCCGAATATGGATCAAACCATAGAAGCGAACAGCAAATGAAATGTTGATATACTGCATAATATGTAGGTAGGGACGTGAATAGATACAAAGGGCAAGGAGACCAAGCTGTGTTATTAGTCGCGCGGTACGCGGTACGAGAGATGAAGGTCAAAATAAACATTGCTCAAGCTTTAGCACGTGCTTCGGTATGCAAGTGTTCGAGGTTGGCATCTAAAACAAACCCTTTTCCCCCATTGCCATAACTACGGTAAATGCAATAAGCCTAATCCACTAGCGATGGTATCTTTAAAGTATACCCGTTCTTGTATCATGTATTTCATCACCAACTCACGTGATCATGGGGGTTCTTCAGTCAGAAATTTCATTAGCATTGGGTTTCTCGAATTCCAGGCCAAGTTAAACATTTTGAAGACTCCCAAAATGCCAATTCTCATCTCTCATGTGAGACCCGCGCTCGCACTTTCTAGCCGGTTTCGTCTTGTGTTAAAAGCCGATTCAACGCCATGCTGAAGTCCAGGAACTCAATGCTACTTTGCCCAATAGGACAAATCAATCCTTTATTTGATCTCCGGATCTCTCTTCGATCGAACAGGAAGAAAGCGGCTCTTCTCATCTACTGTGTTGAGCTTGACAATTGGTCTTTCCCTGCTCCGCTCCAACCATGAACCAATAACCTTACTCTCAAACTTCAAACCCTGTTCCTTCAAATGGAGTTCCACCTTCTTCCCACCGGCCTTGTCCAGATCGCCAACACTCTTAAAATTAAACTCCCCCGCGATACCGCTTTTCTCTTCATACATCTTGTAGAAAGGAAACCCATAGTTAGCATATGTGTCTGTAGTAATGGGTGTTTCGGGGACCGGAAGACCAAGAAGCGGAAAGCTGGAGGCATCGATAAGCTGCAGATTGAACATGAAGGAGTTTTCGATGTCCCAATCTTCTGGGCAGAGAGTGTCGCGGACAATGGTCTGCTGAATAAAGCCTCCCGGTGCAATCGTCATTTCCTTAAATGCCTGGGCATCGTGCGCTTCTTTGGCAATTTTAGCCTCATATTCTTTCATCAGCTTGGCATCACCGCCTCCCCTCAGACGTGATATAAGATGGATTACATCTCCCTTGTTGATACCATAATAGCCCAGAGTCCTTCCATCTTCCAGTTGTTTTCCGATATAGACCATGCGTTGCTGGTCGGGGGAAATGCCCTCAATATCTTGAATACGGGTTTTAAGGTTGTCAACTGTATCAAAAGAATCCAACTTAACAACGATTGATTTTCCCGTGAGTGTCTGTACAACAATCCCCCCACTCCAAGGTTCTGGGACGACGCCAGTTCGCGGGATGATTTCAAACTGGATCCCACCGACAGAGTCATCCCCAGTAACTTGTGCCTCGACTGAGTAGCCAGAACCAGTAGGGGCTGCCACAAATTGCGATACCTTTCCATCTACTCGAGCGATACCGTCAAGCCATTTTTGAGAAGGAGGGACGACATAATCTTGTTTGATAGGAGTTTCACGCAGACCGATTCCATACGGCTTGGGAGGTTTCTTGGTCTCCCCTGAGATGACATTGACTCCTCCAGCATAGATCTTGACAGCGAAAGGATGTTTGCACTCGAAATTGATCCACATGGCCTCGCGCTCTTGGAGTCCCTCGTTAGGATTGATACGTGTTTAATGGCGATCATAAAAGGAACGACTCACGATGGATAGGAATAAATATTCCGCCTTTGTTTACCAAAGTCTTTGGAAGCCGATCCTCATAGTCAGAAACATTTAAGATCGGAAATGGACCGCAGTCGGGGGGAAGCTCGTAAGAATCACTATTGTCGGGAACACGAATAGTACGTCTTAGAGATATTTTCAGCTCGCGATGGTAACCATCATCAACAATGATGTTCTGGAAAGAACCTGGAAATGTCAATGGATCCGCCAAATTGACTCGTGGCTGAGTCTTGAGAGTATATGTTGCCATCTCTAAGTATCGAAGCGGGCGTGAATGAATTCGGGGGTTTACACTATTAAAATGGAAACGATTCCGTGAAAGTTGAACGGGAGTGCGAAATAAACTTCACGAAAGAGAATAGAGGTTGTTGGATGAGGAATTGAGGCTTCTTCAATCATACGAGAAACAGGCAGCAAAGCCAATCAAAAATTGCGACTACGTTTGCCCGCAAAGGTGAAGGCATGTTTGCTGGGGGGAGCAACTAGCACGTGGGTAGCACAAGACTTCCAAAGAAGCTGTGTAACCAGAATATGAATTTGTGTTAAAAAAACAGTTTGATAAATAAAAAGGCAGTTACAAAATCACAATAAGTTTAAAGAAAGTGAGTAGTAGGTCGATCACAGTCGAGAAGCATGCTGATAAATTAATTTTAATTGGAAGTTTTCTCTTACCATAAGTCCGCTTTCTCCCCCTCATTATGATACAGCCAAAGTGGCTTTCTGCATATGGGTAAGACATACACAGTATATTTGGGCAAGCTAGACAAGGTGGTGGCAAAGATTTCTGACTGACACCTCACCTTCACTAACCGTGGCAAACAAGCAGCGTTGACATAGACGAATTTCCTTCATCATAGCCATTTTAAATGCATATCCATAACCCATCCATTCTTATTTTCTATGCTTGAAATAAAACGGGATGGATGAGTCTCGTTGCTTCATAAGCCTTTCCATATAAGATGTAAGTTTGGAGATTTGCACTAGAACCACTGTTTGTAAAGGTCCTATAGGTTTGGAGAGTCGCAGCCATTTCAACTATCCTATGAATCCCAAGGCAAGTCAGGCGATAAACTATATTCCACAAGTAAAAGTCCTCGCTAAAAAAACATTTTATCTCATAACTCATAGAAGAGCGTAAAAGCACATATCTCTACAGCTTTCTCTCCCATTTAAGAAATTCTATTTCGCCTTGCCTATTATTCTCCGTCGAAGAATACCCAATATCATTCCAAGGCTGTTTCTTTGGATGCTTCCCAATCCAGTGATGAAGCTAGACACCCGCGAGATTCTTAAGACCTGGCTTGATAGCAAAGAATCCCGAAAGTAGCTACTCATTGTAGAAAATGCAGACGACGATGATATTTTCTGGGCCCATAAGAAGGGGAGGAAAGATGAGGAAGCAAAGTGGATCTCCAAGTTCTTACCAAAGTGCACTGAAGGATCAATTTTGCTGACTACTGGGGACAAAAGGATTGCTGTTCTGTTTGGCTAAGTGGGAAATAGAGTTGAAGTATTCCGAATGAGTTTCACTGAAGTCGTGCATCTTTTTAAGAAGCGTTAAGGACAAGAAATTTACGATGAGAACGACTTTAAAGTATTCATTGAGCTCCTCGAAACTCTACCCCTCGCCATCACCCAGGCAGCGCCATGTATGGCAGAGAACACAACACCACTTGCCAGGTACCTTGAGATGTATAAAGACGGCGAAGACAATAAAACCGAATTCTTGAGCGAGTATTTTGAGGAGCCAGCAAGAGATTCGAAACAAGGAATCCTGTCGCAACGGCCCTGCTGATCTCTTTTGAGCAGATAGCTAAGCAAAACTCTTTTGCTGCTGCTAATGGTCATTAATAGGCTGCTTATCAAGACAAAGTGTTCCAGAATCTTTGCTTTCTCTCGATGACATCAAACCTCCTGGATGGATCTCCGAAACATACGTTGCCTTCCTATCAGCACAGGCAATCACGAAGCTTGTCAACAGCGGAAGTGAGACCGTGAATAAGGCACGTTCAGATGCTTTTGGAACTCTTCAAGCATATTCGTTAATCAGAGCAAGTGAGGACAATACATTCAACATGCACCGTTTGGTACATTTAGCGATAAGGCAATGGCTCCAGAAGAACTCGACATTCAAAAAATACACTCAGGCCTGCTTGGAACTTCGATGGAATCGGGAAGGATCGGACTTTTTATACTTACCACAAGCTGTTGTCGCTCTTGAGAATTTTAGGGAGTGATGTAGCGCTATGTCTAGGTCGAGCTACGAGGGCGGGGTATGCGTATGCTCCTTCGCTTTATTGGCATCGCAAAGCCCAAAGCTTAACCCAACAGTTCCTTAAGAACGAGAGCACGTGGAATACCAATGCGATGATTAATATTGGACAATGCCTCTCGAAAATGGGGAAAATCATAAGGCCAAGTTGAACCTCCGTAACGCCCTCCACTTTCTTAACAAGACTCCCACTTGGAACTGCATGCACATTCTCGGATACACATTCATGCACACCGAAGAATTAGAAGAAGCAGAGAAGTTGTTCCGTCGTGCCCAGGAGTAGTATGTTTAGAGTTAACTAGCAGTCGTTAGGCCATCGAGGTAGAGGAGACTCAGAGCAGGGTTCTTAGCGAGAATCATCCCGAGATAATTATCACCAAGCGAAATTTAACACGCAAGAAATCTGAAGAAGCAGAGTCAAGGTTCCGGAGCCTTCTTACCTGGAGCCAAAAGCATCGCAAGGAAGATAGCATTGAGATCTTTGACAGTCTTGACGATTTAGGATGGTATCTCGGAGATCAGGATAAGTTTGAGGAATATGCGAAGGTATGGAGTCAATTTTTTGGCATGTTAAGCCGCAAGTTGTCGAAAAGGCCAATCGACAGAATATCGCAAGCAAAACTTAAAAGGATGGAATATTTCAAGTAGGCACAAAGGAAAATTATGGAGTCAAGATCGTTTGGGGTAGATGGAGAACAAAGCAAACCTGGTATTGAAGAGGTAACAATCGTAGATCATATGATTTAATCAGATAGTCAATGATACTTCGACACTGAAACATTGTTATTCTGTAAAATATAAGAGCTAGAACTCTTTGCCGATGACCTCGCCTTCTTCTAGTGAAATTTTTAGGCATAGGTTCATCCCCATCCACCCTCTTTTAACAGGTTTCTCTTCGCTTACTATTTAAGAAGATAGTGGATACAAGCTACTTTTTTCATTGTATAGATATCTAAGTTTAGATACTAGTTCTTTAAATAATAACCATTAGAAGGGCTTTATTAAGTAGCTCCGAAGACAAAGAGTGTTCTACATCTAATAATAAAGGAATTAGTTCAAGGTTAGAAGGACAAGGGAAAGTCGTTGTATCGCTCGCTTAAGTTGTGCTTGTTATTCTGCCAGGTAATGGGCGGTGAGATCAGGGAGCCGATTTTAGCGAGGAATTAGTTCATCCCCCTTAGCGGTTCCAAAGCAGTAGAATAAGGTATGTACTATTCTCCTCTACATTCATATAAACTTCTGCGATCGATAATTACGAGTTGTTCCTGTTTAGACCCGCAAGCAAAAATTACATCACCCCGGAAGCAGCAAATGGCTCCTTGCATCTCAACCCCACACGCAATCTCACAATCACATCACAGTCACATTCAAACCCAAAAAACCCCAAAATGAAGTAGATAGGTAAAGATCGTCTCCTAGTCACATAAAAGAATATCCTATCCTAAACAAATACCCCTTAACAATTTTGCCCCACCCCCCCAAACATAAACGTGTTCCCAACCAAACCAGCCAAACAAGCAATTTTACCTCCCTCCTTCCCTCTCCAATTCCCATTCAACGTCCAGACTACCCGCCCAATCCAACCTAAATCCAAGCCCTGGAAAAACAGAAAACCCATTTGCACCCAAAAAAATCCATCCATTAAAGTTGCTTCTCGCTGATCATAATCATATCATAACATCATGTATCCTACGGCAAAAGAATGGAAGTCTTTACCCTTATTTTCTTACACGACTCACGCTCCGTCCAAGTCCTCAAAATATATCTTACAAAGCTCGTCACAGGTTGTCTCCGAAATTCCATCAGTGCCCGTTAGAAACAATCAAGGACTTCCGAAAAATACGTCATCATTTCCTTCCATCACAACTCCTCCCTCTCCACTAAAAGCATCCTCGAATTCGAATTTACCCATTAGGAGATTTGGATCACGTTCTAGTTGAGACATGTTGATGTCTGAATTGGTGGCTGCCTCGAAAGCTTCAAGGAACATCTCATCGTCAAGTTCGGAAATATTAGATAAGTTGCCGAGATTGAGACTCATGGTGAAATCTTGTTGAGAGGAAGATGAATTATCTAGATCGTAATAATTTTGAGAGGAAGCTGTAGGCGAGGAGGAGGATTCACAAAGTCCAGGGGGCGAATGAGAGTGGTAGCTTTGAGAGCTCTTGGCTGGAGAAGCAGGGGAGGGTTGAGAACGGAGGTGAGTTGTTGAAGACTCTGAAGCGGATCCGTGATGGGTAGATGATGATTGGGATTGCGAGCGGTGGCTGAATGCAGATGGGGACAGAGCAGTTTGTGTCGCTTGTGGTGAAACATAGTCAGTTGGTTGAGGCGAGTAAGATTGTGAGTACTCGAAACTTCCTCCATCGGTAGTCGCGGATGATTGCGTGTAATCATATTCTCCGAATGGCTTGTCATCGAGAATATCGTAGTCGCTTCGAGGTGAGCTTCCGCTGTTACTTTCGGAACACCCGGTAGTTGACGAGGCGGATGAGACAGTTTTATCCTTGATCCTGCTTCGCGTTCGAGAAGATTTTTTTAACTGTTCTTCATCTTCTGGGCGATTCTTCCGTGGACGCCCGCGCTTCACGACCTTCTTCACGACACCTTCGAAGGCACCAATACACATCCCTCGTTGTCTGTGGCGGGTAAGGGCATCGTGTCGAGCGAAGCTGTTTCCACATTGGCATGGGTATGGCTTGACTCCACTGTGGATCTTGGCATGTCTCTTCAGGTCGTGTTGGCGAACAAAGCACTTTTTGCAGTGGGGGCATTGGAATTGTCGATCTCCAAGATGAGTCTGAACGTGCGATTTGATGTTTTCTTTTCTTCCAAATCGTTTGTTGCAATCTGGGAATAGACACACCCACTTCGCATCCAATGGATCAGGGCCCTGAATGAAAGTAGCGATGTCGTCGATGGTGATTCCAGTTTCCGTAATTGCTTCGTCTGGGTTGATACTTGATACCGATTCAGATCTTCGATAATTGGAGTTTTGGCCTGGCGAGCTTGGTGGGGCACTGCTGGAGGTAGTCGGATCTGGGTAAGACATGGAACTTGTCATGTTTGGTCTGCTGGCAAATGGATCGCTGAATACAGCCGACTGAGACAGATTTGGCGAAGAATTGTAAGACTTTCCTTGAGAATTGTTCGATAATGACGGTGAGTATTGCAAATCAAATTCTTCCTCGGTCTTCATAAACTGCATTGCCATGTTGGACATGTTCATGAAGTTTGCTGTTGGCATAGGGGCCGAATCGAAAGTTGTTCGTACAGGTTCCCGGCCAGTTTGCGAGCAGCTTGGAGCAGCATGGCTCTCGGCTTCTCTCCTCATGTCGTCAAAAACCCCCCTGGCACGTTGGTGGGCCTTGGGTTTTATTGTCTCTTCCATTGATGTGTCGTACGAATCGAGAAACCTCTGGTTGATGGGCTCATGCTTCATTCCCACACCATGTGGAGTTTCCACGGGTGTTGGGGGAAAGTAACCTAAAGATGTTAGATGTAGCATATCAGGAGTGTAGAAAGTTCTTACTCGAAACATTTTGATTTGGAGGTGTTATTGGTCGTTGTGTGAGAGGCGATTGTATTGCCAAGTTCTCGAATTGAGCAACTCTGTCTACAATTCCTTCACTAATCCTTCTTCCAACGGACGTCCTCCTACTATGGCTTTCGCTATGTGTTCCTTGACTGTTGCCGAAGCTTGCCGAAAAGTCTAAAAACTCGGTTGGTGTAAAAGAGCCGTCTGAGGGAAATAAATTGAAGTCATTGGTCCCATTGAAGTTGCTGGGGCCGACATCTATTATCGTTTCGATAGGTCCGGGGTATGAATATCGGTTTGAAAGTCCAGGATTATCATACTGATTTCCGCATCCGGCATCAAAAGATTGTCTCTGTGGTGTGACGATTGGTGAATTTAAATAGTTCTCGTCGTTGTCGTAGTTCCTGAAGTGGCGGCCCGGGCGTGCCAGTCTCTGCTGCTGCGTTTCTCGCAATATATGCTGTGGTGTCGTTTGATATCCTTGGTTAGTAATACTTACGTGTAAATCCTGCGGTGGTGTTTGCCGTCGTCGTAGATCCAGGCTCATGCCACGGCGGTGGACGCCATGTCTCTGGATATTGGGCAGGTTTGTGGCCTTCACGGGCTCATATGCGTGTGGTGTCGATTGTTGTCGTCTGTGTTGTCGTTGTCGATTGTGAAGGGTGTTGGTTGGATTTGACAGCATTATGAATGCTTGAAGAGTTCGGATGAAATGTCGTCGTTGAAGGTTATACAATTAAGTACACCTGTTGGTTCCGAGACTGCAATTGAGTTAGTTTCCTCCATTTTGATGAATTGATGCTCTGGGCCCGGTTTTCAAAAATTGGCAAATCTGCGAAGCTGCTGCGCGCCGCCTGGTGACAGGCAGTTAAGCAACATCGGTGAAGACTCGACCCAAGTTTTGCTCCCCAGAAACACCATGAAATTGCGCCCAATCCAGAATATCGCACCTCACGCAGCGCAAGCCGTTAGGCCGGGCAAATTGAAATAGTTGGACTGCGCAGCAGTTGCTGACTCTTTGAGAATCTTCTTGGATAGTAATTGGGCCTCCTCGGGCCGGGGGTCGAGGATGAAGGTCGGGGCTTTAGTGTATTCTCGCGACCAGAGGAGGTATGTTTTGTGGCTGGAAGGGTGTGTTTTGGGTCAAGAGCTGTGGGTTTTGGGGGATCTGAACTTTGAGGGTTCTCGGTGTGAGCACGTTGGAGATGGTCCTCGCTCCAAGGTCTCACAAGCTGGCGGGTGTCAACAAAGGCGGTTGCTAGGTAACAGCACCCCTGCCCTCTGCAAGCCGATCGTCTCCCCCCTGCGAAAGCGAGAGCCAGTCGGCACCACCGAGCCACCGCTCCTCTATGCCTTTGTTCTCTTTCCCCATTAAAGAAGATTGTCGGTGAGGAGACAACTCCAGACACTCGCCCATCCGCATCCTCCCCACGCCAATCGTCCGCTCCCTTTATAGCTGTCTCTCAGGCGCCAGTTCGCATCCTACGATGGCCTCCAGCGGAACAGTACGAGGCACTCCAAGCCGCACCGGAGCTGTTTCGAGAGGGGAAAATGCCCCCGCCTTCAGGAACAGCCCCTCGAGCATTCCTCGTCCTGCCTTTGACCCCAATGCACCTGCAAGTGAAGCTGGTGGCGGTTCGAACGTGAGCGCCAGCAGGCAGAAGCAATCGAAGAAAGACGAGGTACATTCAATGGCTGCTTGCCATCAATTGGGACCAGTGCTAACATGTTGTGTCGCAGGGTATTCGGAGGAAAATTGAGATGGACCTCAGTAAGAAGAAGTTCACCACCAGCCGAGCCCGCCATACTCGAAAGGCTCCCCCAGGTACTGTTCTGGCCTTGCGGCCCAGTCAAGCGCTCCAGATCAAGCCCAACACAACCGTCTCGGAGGCGGCGCAATTGATGGCCGCAAAGAGGGAAGACTGTGTTTTGGTCACCGACGACGATGACCGAATTGCTGGTATTTTCACGGCCAAAGATCTTGCTTTCAGAGTAGTTGGCTCGGGAGTCAAGGCCACAACGGTCACGATTTCTGAGATTATGACCAAGAATCCTCTCTGTGCCCGAACAGACACCAGCGCGACCGATGCATTGGACCTGATGGTGAGAAAAGGCTTCCGCCATTTGCCCGTCATGAACGAGAATCAAGATATTGAGGGCATTTTGGATATTACCAAGTGCTTTTACGACGCCATGGAAAAGCTGGAGCGCGCATACAGCTCATCTCGGAAGCTCTACGATGCATTGGAGGGCGTGCACTCGGAACTGGGGTCCAGCCAGCCAGAACAAATTATTCAATATGTCGAGGCATTAAGATCCAAGATGTCAGGGCCCACGCTAGAGTCTGTGCTAGACGGCACACCCCCCACCACCGTGTCTGTACGAACGTCGGTACGGGAAGCGGCGGCGCTGATGAGGGAGAACCATACGACAGCGGTGCTGGTGCAAGACCAGGGCTCCATCACAGGTATTTTTACCAGCAAGGATGTGGTGCTGCGTGTTATTGCACCGGGACTGGACCCTGCAAATTGCAGCGTCGTTCGTGTCATGACCCCACACCCTGACTTCGCTCCGATGGATATGAGTATCCAGGCCGCCCTCAGAAAAATGCACGGTAAGTCATGTCTGTCATTTCTTCTGAGTTATCGCTGATCAAACAACAAGATGGACATTACCTGAACCTCCCCGTCATGAATGACGCTGGTGAGATCGTTGGGATGGTGGATGTCCTCAAGTTAACGTATGCCACGTTGGAGCAAATCAACTCCATGTCGGCTGGCGACAGCGAAGGGCCTGCGTGGAACAAGTTTTGGATGTCTCTCGAGGAAGGTACTGAGTCGATTATGTCGGGCGAGGGCAGTCTTCACCACACAGCCGGAGGTAGATCTATGATGTCTCCAGATATGTCCCGAGGCCATGAACGGATACTCGATTCAAGTGTAGCCCCTGGAGACTCAGCTTCCCACACTGGAGCCGACTCTCCTCCTCGATCAGCCATCACTGGACCAGGCGAGCCCTCAGCAGACGAAGTCCCATTCCCGTTCAAATTCAAGGCACCCAGTGGTCGTGTCCATCGCTTGCAAGTCATTGCCGTGAATGGAATGGGAGAACTCATCGCTGCTGTCACAGGAAAATTGGGAGCGGAAGTCGAGGCGGTTGGAGGAGCTGCAACCTTTGAGGATGGAAGACTCGGACCGTCAGGATTTGCGCTCAGCTACCTAGACGATGACGGAGACACTGTTTCAATTACTACCGACCATGATCTCCTCGAAGCAGTTCTTCTTGCCAGCAGAAGCGGACGCGACAAGGTCGACCTCTTTGTCCATGATCCAACGAAGCCCCTGGTCAGCTCCACCTTAAACCCTCAGCCCGTCATCGCTACTGGCCCAGCCCAACAGCCAACACCCCCGCCATCAAGTATGCTTAGAGATAGAAGGAAGCCAGTCTCAGAGGAGGACGAGGATAGTGAGGAGGAGCCAAACAGCAGAAGGACAAGAAAAGCTGTTGCACAAGCAGTGCCAGAGCAGGTTATTGCTGGCGTACCAAACGAGCTACTCCTACCAGGAGCTATTGTTACTCTCGCCGTTGTCATCATTGGAGTCTTCGCCCTGACAAGAATAACCAGCCGAAATTAAAAGGTCTAGCACGAGAAAAAAAAACGAGGTCCTGTTTGGTTTTTGGCACGAATGTATGTTCTGTACATGAAGTGTTCACGCGTTATGATGGAATGATGGAATAATGAAGAATATATCAATTTGCTTGGCTAGGTGTTTCCAGTGATTACTTTTTTAACGTGAAAATATTTTTTGCTGTCACCGCTTGTTTAGGTCTAAATGCATGCATGAATGAGTCCAAACTTCCCCCAGCACAGATGTTCACCCACATATCACATATGACCATCATGAGTAGCTTCCAAGTCCTGCGTTTTCGACGAATTTTATTAGCTTTGATTATTGGCATGTCTCACAAACCCCTAATCTGAGCTGGAAAATATGTTTAATGCAGCTTTATATGATCAAAATAATAAAGCTATCCAGGAGTAGTACTATGAAATGAGACCCTCGGCACTTTGCCGTGATATTCCATTTCATGCTCTACTTTCTTGAAAGTGTTGTGAGAAGTTCGAGTATGGTGTTGTGGTGTTGTGAAGACTAAAGCGGCATAGCGCCTTCTTCCGTTAGCGTGACATCAATCATCAACCTCAAAAAAGTGACGATCAATACATACAACAGCAACTCTACCCCACCATGATACTCCGAAATGTAGCAATACGGCATGGTAGGCTTCCAATTGACTAGAATTATTAGTCCTCTGCTAATTGACTTTTCCCAGGCCGCAAGGCTCTCGCTGTCCCACTTCAAAAGTCCTGTCTCCGAGCCCTCACAACCTCCGCTCCGAACCAATTTCCCCCCTCAGCCCCTCAACAAGAAATACGATTCGACCCCTCCATCATCAGACCGTACAAAGATAAATGGCCCAAAACCCCTGCAGCTCCTGCGCCTCCAGATCCCAGCAGCAAACGCTCGAAAAGAAAGCGAGAATACAAAGGATATTGGACGAAGAAACATCAAGCTGAGGAGCAAAGAATGCGAGTCTCAAGAGAGCTCAGCAAACGTCATCATATCGAACAAACTACCGGACAGCTCGGTGCAGATATCGAACCTCATTACGAACCATGGAAAATCCTCGTTGATCCCCCTCGTCCGGAAGATGTCACATTGGAATTATTGATGGCTTCGCAAGCTCATTTGGGACATGCAACTAGTCTATGGAATCCGATGAATCAGAGATATATTTATGGTGTTAGACAGGGAATTCATATTATTTCTCTCGAAGAAACGGCTGCGCATCTTCGTCGAGCTGCAAAGGTTGTTCAAGGTGTTTGTTACCATGGCGGATTAGTCCTTTTTGTTGGAACTCGGAGAGGTCATGCACCAGCCGTCGTCAAAGCCGCGGAACTTGCTCAAGGATGTCATTTATTCACACGTTGGAAACCAGGCACGATTACGAATAAAAATCAATTGTTGAATGGATGTGGTATGGCAGTCGTGGATAAGGATGATCAAGTCGTCGAGGGGTTCTCTACTCGGATTGATGATATGGGGGCGTTGAAACCGGATTTGGTGGTGGTGATGAATCCGAAGGAGAATTATATTATGTTGCATGAGTGTGGACTTAATAATATTCCGACGATTGGGGTTTTGGATACGAATGCTGATCCGACTTGGATTACTTATCCTATTCCTGCGAATGATGACAGGTATGTTTCCCCACTCGCTTCCCTCCAACTCCACCTTTTCAAATATAAATCCTAACCGAATCTCCAGTCTCCGTTGCATCTCAGTTATAGCCGGAGTCCTCGGTCGAGCCGGTCAAGAAGGTCAACGTCAACGTCTCCTAGCCGCTGCTAAAAATGAAGTCACCTGGTTACCACCAATTGGCCTTGGCAAACCTGACTTTGAAGAGACGGAAGAGGAGAGGAAGGCTAGGTTAGATAGGGAGAAGAAAGAGGCGGTGGACATTAAGTATATTGGTGATAAGCTGGGATATGAAGGTGATGAAGTTTAAAAAGGAAGGGAGGAGGTTGTAGAAATAGCTTGTAAGGGAACAGAATATATGAAATGTGGAATTGATCGTAAGATTAACTGCAAAATTCCCCTTTTTTATTTGATGAGGATGTTTTGTTACTTGACTAGTTTTAGCTAGTTAAAAGGAATATGTAGATGTAAGTCTTATGTCGGTTTTATGCTTGTGTTTTCTAGGCTACTTGATCAAGGTCTATTTAAAGTCTTGTGGTAAGTGAAGCACTCCTGTTAAGATATCTATATTTTCAATGGAGGCAGGAATTCTTTGAAAGTTAGTGTAATGTTAATTTAGCTAAATAGAGAATAAGTTACAATATTGTAAAATATCGTTCAGGTGCTTGTAACTCAAACGGAAAAAGAGAAAGGGAAACTTTTATTCCCGCCATATCTAACAATACTCCTGTGTGCCAATCAACATCCCGCCTTCACATCTAACTCATTCGTCCTTCTTTTCAGCTCCTACGATGATTTCTTAAGCTCCTTTTCCGCCCGATTACTATCGTCCATCACATCCTCCGCGCTAGGATCAGATTGAGCGAATTTGGTCGGTTTGATCTTTGGAGGGTCGGCCTTTGTATTTCCCAATTCGCTGCTCCCACTGCTGCCACTCGAGCTACTACTGCCCTCTACAACGTCGTCCCTGCTTATATTTTTCGACGAGCCGGGAGGAGACTCTAAAATAGACTGCAAGCTGTGCAGGTGTTGATGTAGGTATCTGGGATATTCCCGATCCTCTCGATAAAACCATGTGTCGTGAGAACCAGATTCAAGCCAACTCTGAAGTGGTAGGCTTTGAGCCGTTTCCAAGATGCTTCTTGTTGAGGTTTGGCTTTTCTGATCATCCTTCTGGTCGATCGCGGATGATGAGTCTTTGACAGACCCAACTTGGGCTTTCGTCGAGTCTCCGGCATTAGACATGGAGTCTCACGCTCCTCCCAGCCTCATCGATTATCTATTTCAGTTAACTCATACAAAAATATATTATTTCGGTGAAAAGGATATACTCACACGACATTTATTACCGAGCAGCAAGAAGACCGCCGGAGTGTTCTTATGACACCGCAACTTTCAAGAACGAGCATACAACAAAGTTCGGGGGTAAAGGGGTTATCGTCCCCTCTTGAGGCTGTGCTTCAAGGCTGAGCACTCGTGGCTTGATATTTACGCTACGATTGGTGGCTTGCAGAGCTCGTAAAAACCGTCTCGTCGCCTCTAGAATATTGCAATAGGTCTGAGGAGTTTATCAAAAAAGCAGCAATATGAAATGGCAACTCAAATTCCCATGGCCCCTCTGGCACCAGCTCATGTCACTGAGTTCGATATCTTAGATCAACCATGGAAGTACTCTGGTTACAAGAAATATGCCTGGTTTCTTAGCAGCGATGACGATTTCCTCGTATTTCGACGTTTCGGCACTCTTAACACAAGAATAATACTCTCCATGCAAGATGAACTAGCAGTTCTCGAAGCCAAACTCACAGAACTTGACGAAGCGTATAGCCAGAAAACCGCGCCCCGAGAGCATAACGGATCTTTCCGAAGAGTTACAGCAAACCAAGTAGAGCGCACGGAATTACTCTTGAATATTAAGATAAAATTGAAAGAATATAGTAAGATCTTCAAGAAGGGTTCCAAACGATCCTAATAACTCCCTAGATGAATTTCTAGTAAACCACTCAATACTCCGTTCTAAACCCCCAGTCTCAAAAACAGACATCCAATACGTTCAAAGTTGGCACATAACCAACGAAGATGCCATCGACGAACCCGAACAAGCCTACCTTAATCAAACTGACGACCTCATCCAACTAACCCCCCGCTTCCGTACTCCTCTCCGCCGGCTCCTCGAAAAATCAACCTATTTCGGCTGGCTCAACTATTTCCGTCGGGAACCATCAGATAAAACATATTAAGATCCTAAAACTATGTATTACGAGCAAAATGAAAAGTTAGAGAAATTTGTTACTATAATTATTTGTTTTGTAGGCCTGGTTATGCTGATTGCGCCGTTGTGGATATTGACTTATGTAAGGGGGATGAAGGAGAGATTGGGAATTATTACGGGGTGTTTGATTTGTTTTTTGTTGTTGATTCAGGGGGTTAGTGTTGCTAGGCCTTTTGAGACTTTGGCTGCTACTGCTGCGTAGGTGGTTCTCTCGCTAGAGTGTATTGTTACTGACTTGTTATAGATATGCAGCTGTTTTGATGGTTTTTATGCAGGGGAGTATAGCTTAAGACTTCTCGTAGGAAGGGCTCAGCTCGATGCTCTGCAGGCTCTTTGCGGTAGGCTGATAAAGGGGATTTGAGGGTAATTTGTGAAATAAGGTGCGGTTTAGGGTAAGATACTTACCATATTGGATCATATTGGAAGGTTTATGTTAGAACTTTCATAGCTACATATAGAAAGTCATTTAAACGGGTTCAAAAGGCCGTTAAAGAAATACCTTAAGATTTCCGACCACCGGAGTTAAAAGTGTATCCCTTTTATGTTCGAGAGTTACCTCCCTATAATTCCTTAACTTCCCCCATTTTCGTTGTCCATAAGCTCAAGAATCTAACACGCTTCAGTTCCATCCCATCCTCGCTAATCACTCTTATAATTCTCATCTCATCATTCCTGATTATTTATACCAGAGAGAAAAGAAGAGAGGAAGACGAATATCAAGATACGATTCTTGTTGTCAGTATTAGTTGTATCGATAGTATCTAGATTCATCTGAAGGCGTGCGGAGCTGATTGTTTAGGAAATAATATCTTTCAATATTTGAAGCTGATACTATTCCTTACCAATCTCTCCCCCATTTCCAATCCTTCATTTGCTCCACAAAATATTCCTCTTTTGTCCCAAACGCCTCATCCACAATCTCAAATTTAATCCCTCTCTTCCCACATAACAACTCCACCTCATCAAATCTTCCCACCTCCCTGACCTCCGTCGCCCCAACCGGTTCATCGCCAACCCAATACTCATCGCTCCTCGGATCCCCAACCCAAACACCAATCTTTCTTAACTCCTTCACCTTCCCCCATCCCTCCCCAAGTAGTTCTCTCAATGCACCTACTAACCCTTGATTCTCAAATCTGACCCCTCCATCTTCCATTTTATAACCTATAATCCTGACATTCAACGATTTAATAGAACTTGGCAATATGTCTTCCATAATCCTAGTTTCTTGATTGCATAAAGTCGCTTCATCAATAGATAACTTTTCCAGTACTTTAAAATCCCTCAGAGAGCCGCGAAAAATGGGAGATTTAGGATCCCATATCTTACCTCTATTTCCTCCACCATATCGTATCGGTCCAAGTTCGAAAACCTGGCCTTCGATTTGTGAACATATCGGTGTTCTCAAATCTAGATCTAATTCTTTCAATGTCTCCTTATGTTTCTCCAAAGCTGGCAATAATTTATGAGAACAAAGTTTCCCATAACAAATATCAGTAAATCCATAATTTGATGATATTTGTGACCAAGTTAATGAAGTTAAATATTTCGGGATTGAGAGAAAAGAAAGTGTATCTCCGAAGAAAATCGAGGAATGGGAGATATTGAGGGTGGTGAGAGAAGAGGTGTTAAGGAGGGGCGTCATGGATGGGGGATGGAAATTTGCAGGGTCGTTAAAAGTGCGGGGGTGGACTGTGTACAGGGATTTGAGATTAGGGAGGGTGAGAAAGGGATATAGCTCTTCCAGTTCGAATTCATATTCTCTGTGGCCTTTGGGTGCGATTCCTATATTTGGGGATTAGTGGTCGTTTTAGTTGGGATGAGTATTTCCGAGGCAACTCACGTAGAGTACTAATATACCATAACTCCTCTAATTTCCCCAATACAGTTGAATCTTTATTCGCATCCCCGTTAGCCAAAGGAGGGAAAATCTGGTACATATCCCCATATTCGGGAACAACCATTTTTAAAACTCGAATCTCAGGTAGCAAAGGAATGAGTAGCCATAATAAGACATTATCCTTCTTCTCAAACAGACTAGCACGATAATTCGAATAGGAGTTTTCATTCCATAATTGTTGACGTCGTGCATCATATTGAAGAAGGAAATCAACATCTTTATCTGAGAATTCCCAACAAAGTGCTGCGTATTCGTCTGGTTGGTAACCAGCGAAGCGGGAGATGTCGATTTCTTCTTTGAGTTTGAAGGTTTGATCGACTTCTTCTTCATCTGACGAAGAATTAGAGGGCGAAGACCCTCGGTTTGAACATTCATAATCCTCATCACAGGAATTTTCCTCTCCCCAATTCTCTTCGGTTTCTAATAATTTTTCTCGCGCTTCTTGGTCTGCTTTTTGTTCGTCGATTTCGGGAGTTGGGGATCGTCCGGATCGTGAACCAGTGTGGTCTTCAAGACGGACACATTTGTATCCCCATTCGGATCGCCATTCTCGGATGTCGAGAACTCGAACGTGAGCTGCTAAATCGGGACGAAAGTCCACAGTGCGAAGGAATAGTTGGAGTGATTTTATTGAGTGGGAGAGTCCGTGATAGGAGTAGGAGTAGTAGAGTTTTGGAACGGTACGGTGGTAGAGTGAGCGGCAGGTTTGCGAGAGATTATTTAAGTCTCGTGTTTCGGTCACATGCCTGAGGATGAGGTCGAAAACTTCAGTTGAGATTGAGGAGAAAGGGGAGATGTCTTCTATTTCAGGCGATGACGATGGAATCTTTGTATCTTCGAATTGCGACATGGTTAAGAAAGAAGATTTGGTTCATCGATGAAACTCTCTGAAGAACAGATTGATGTTCTTTTGGCTTGTTTGTATGTATGGAAAAGGGGTATTACGAGATGAAGCGACGTTGGAGCTTTGAAGGATCGCACGATTGAAAGACGCGATATAAACACACTGTCACGTGTCGTAAGCAATGTTACCAAATCCTATGAAGTAGAGTTTCGATAAATACTTTACTTAATATTGGAGCTAGTTCTAGCAATATGAAAAGGGCTGTTGGTCAACTAACTCTAGAATCTAATTTTAGGGTGATAATGTACGGTTATCTAGCCTTTAAAACTGGCAACAATGTCTAGAGATGAAACACCCACTCAGTCCAATCCGGAGTTCTATAAATCTTAATCAGAAGACACCTCAGGCAAAGAAAAGCCTCCAAGGTAATGATAATTCTTGCCGGGATATAAAACAAAGCAGCTACAACCTCAGGAATCAACAAGGACAAACAAAGTATAAACATAAACAGCCAAGCTATAAAGGCAAGCCAACTCTCCTCCACAAGTTCGTTAATACGTGCAAGACTACTTATGTTACTCGTAGTCCCGAGGGTAGAGGTTTAAAGTAGTAAGTATTTGACGACCTGTTTTAACGCTTTCAACGCTCAGCCTGATGGAACTTCGTTGCACCCCCAGACGATGCACCCCTATGACCACGGTCACAAGGCAGCACCAACAAGCCTTCACTCTCTACGAGAGCAGAAAAAAAACAAGCACTTCTAAACTCTACTGCGCGGCTTCGACAGCTTCTGCGTTTGATACCCCACGCTTGACTCTTGTTACTTACTCTCTCTTTACTAATAACTTGACTACTTATTTTTAAGAGTGCTACGTACTAAACTAGCTAGAAGCACCTTGATTACAATTCTCTCCATGCTAGCAACGAAGTTACTAGCATGGAGAAAAGGAAGAGATGGGAGAAGTAATATATAAGAAGCCGTACTACTAGAAGGTCTTGGTGCTAAGCGTCCCTTGATAAGTAAAGACAATAAGAACTTCTTTTCTCTTCTCTTATATTTCTTATTGGCAGTAATAGATGCAGACTAATTAAGCTGAAAATAGTCTTAACATTGCTTACAACCACAGTGGCGGTTGTGGTTATGGCCACTGTGGACGTAACTTTTAAAATCGGATTTCGCGAACGTGGAGTCTAGTTTGTTTTGAGAATGGTTGGGTTGGATAATTCGATGTAGGAAAACTCAAAGAAACTTTTCAAACAGATATATAAGCGCTATAAGCCAAAATCACTCGGCGTTACGGTGTTATGGAGTCAAATCCCGTCTCAGAACGCTCCTAGGAATGTTGTCAGAAGTTGTTCGTATTAGCTTTTTGGATACAATTCTACATCTTTATGTTTTTCAACTCCAGACCCTTGTAAAGCTTAACTAAGTTTTACGTATGATTAGTATTATCATTCATAGTACTTAGACTCAAAGAAACAAGTTAGTAAATATTCCGATCGCTTTCAGAGGGACCTCTGCATTATAACGCCGAACGGTGTCTGGTGTCCTGCGTTTTCCCCTGAATATTGCCAAATTTAAAGAGAATCGCTCTGAAGTTTGACTTCAAGATAGCTTCAGTGTTGACGTTTGCTACTACAATGCACCAACTATCAAGAGCTTAATCGATATGCATAGGGTGTCGCAGGGAGCTACTTGCTTCGATCCGGGAAGGATTTACTAATACATAAAGCGTCTAGCTAATTTATGAATTAGGACCTACTTTAACAAATGGTTATACAATTATTAAAGGAGAAACAACTTAATTTTAATCTATATCGGTGCGGATCCACTTTAGTAAATTCGCTAATCAGTTATTCAAGTAAGAACTTGGACTACCCGAAATAACTAGGGAGCCAGACACTCGAGCAAATGTCAACCTCGTCATTTGATTTCTCGACTACCTGATTCATAAATTTTCTAGGTGATTGATTAAATAACTCTAGCTCTAGGTTTTGGGATATTCATTTTAAACGTTGAGGTAGATAATACTTTGATGGGGTAGGATAATTGGGGGCGAACATCGCACCTCCGCCAAAACCTAGTAAATTAGTGCACGTGTGAGGTTGAATGGTAACTATGTAGTCCGGCCCTTCGAGAGAGGGGCTTAGTTCCTAACATTTAACTCATAATATTGACGGATGAATAGACAAAAAACTGGCGTGGTTTGGACTGATGATACACCCTAGTCCAAAAAGCGTCTAAAGCACACGTGATAACAACTTAAGCGAGGAGTCCTCGAACTTCAATTGCTCTTCTGAGAACTCCCGTCGTACTTCTCATCACTCTTCCATCCCTCGCCATTCACTCCCAATTCGGAAATTCTCAACCTCGCTCAAGCAGTGATATATGTTTGAAACGAGAGCTGTGGGAAGGTGGCTATAGATTCTGTGAGCCCGTATGAGCTAGCAACAGTGAGGCAACACCAACCACCCCATAGTCCCACAAACTTGAAATCCAATTGGAACATCGAGGTCTAACTAAGTAAATAGACCCCTGAATATCCCATCATACCACAGCAGTCATGCCCGCTATGCTTGATGACCCCTCAAGTCCGACCATTTATCGAACCTCCGGAATGGAGCCCTATCCCAATCCTCATGACCCTCAGCCTCCCCTTCCGGAGGACTTTTATCCTCGCCAAGTCACCCTCCGCGATAGGGTAACGACGGCTACAATAATACCCTTTTCGTCCCCTCACCAAGTGCCCCCTTCCCTCCTAGCCTACCTCTCCGACCAACTCAACAAAGAGATCTCCAATGGCGATACCTACCCCATGCTTGATCCCATGCCTACATCCCACTTTGCAACCTACTGGTTCCAAAACTTCGGTGCAATAATGCTTCTCGGTTCTCTGGATTCAACCTCGCTCCTCTCCCTCTCCGAAAAAGATTGGTCTCGGGAATGTTTGGGAAGTTTTTACATAAAACCCAATTACCCTGGTCGAAGCTCCCACATCTGCAATGCCGGATTCCTTGTAACCGATGCCTCTCGAAACCGCGGTGTAGGCCGTTTAATGGGAGAATCCTACCTTGACTGGGCTCCCAAGCTAGGCTATACCTACAGTGTCTTCAACCTCGTGTACGAGACCAACGTCGCCTCCTGTCGAATCTGGGATGCGCTAGGATTCAAACGCATCGGCCGAGTAAAAGGAGCCGGAAATTTAAAATCTTACCCAAACCAACTCATTGACGCCATAATTTTCGGACGAGACCTCGGTCCTGACGGTGAGGATTTTGTCTCCGAAGAGCGTTTCGATAAAATTAAATTCTACCTAAAATTCGGAAAATACCCCGCCGGAGCTGACAGAGCAGAGAAATCCCGATTGCGAAGCGCGGCAACCCATTACAAACTCATCCCTGAAACCGATAAACTGATGTTAAAAGACAAGGAAGTAATTTCCGACCCACAAAAACAGTACGAAATCGCTCGAAACATCCACATCCTCCAACACGGTGGGATCAACAAAACGACCGCCACCATCGCCGAAAAATACCACTGGGTACGAATCAAAGAGACAGTATCCCAAGTGATTCGTAACTGCTCTCAATGTAAAGAACTAGGAAAAGCCCCCGTAGTCCGCGGCAACGATGGAGGAATCCGTCCTGCACCACGACCAATCCCACCCTCCAACCTCCAGAACACACTTTCCTCCAACCCCCTCTCTCAAACCCAACAAAACCAATACCCCTCCTCACCCGGTCAAGGTTCCGTCTCACCTCAAGTCCTAAACCGTGCCCTCCCCCAGAGTTCCATGACTGGACAATCCGTCTCCCAACACAGCCATACCCACGATCACAATGAAATTGACCATTCATTCATGCCTCTCGATCCCCAAATAATGGAAGATATAAAAACGCATCTAAGTTCCTATAATTCTCATTCCTCAACTCAAAACATCCATTCGCATCATCATTCACCAACCGATCATCCCTCGTCTGCGAATTCAACACCTTCCCCATCATCGGAATTAGAACCTGATTCTTTCCAAGCTATGCTTTCATCTTCTTCTTCTCATCATCATCACCAAACACGAAATTTGAATTTAATGTCGACAAATACGTTGAGTTCGACGAATTTGAATTCTATGTCGCCGAACTTGGAGGGAGAGGATTTAGATATGTTGTTGAATCATGATGGGGAGGATGGGGAGGGAAATGAGGATGGAGAGGGTGAATCGGATGTTGATGTTGATGTGGATGTTGACGTTGACGTGGATGTCGACGTTGACGTAGAAGGAGATGGTGATGGAGCGATTATTCAGTTGCAGGCTGAGGCTGCAGCTCGAGCTGCAGAAGAGGCGTTGAGGACTGTTGGGAGGGAGTATGGTGGTGGGGAGAGGGGGTGGGAGGGGAAGAGAGAGATTGGTCTCTGATGATGATAATATTCTTTTTATTGAGAAGAGACATGGTGAGTGGGTGGGTCGTAGACTGCAAGCACGCTTTGATTTTAATTTTGTTTTCTTTGGTTTTAATGAGAATAATGTTTTCTGCTTAATTTTTCATCTCATTTGATTGCAAAGAATATGATTATGATACGATGTATGGCTCTATTTTATTGAGCGTTGTCTACTCTTTAGAATAAATGCATGATGAATAAGGAAAGATTTGAACTTAATGAATTTTCAAGATGCTTTGAGTGAGGTCAACCTAACAAATAGAATTTGATAATCACCTAGAAATCGAGAACTAATTACCCCAAAAGGTGGCAAAGGCTTTTGTTGCATACACTAGATCAAGACATGTGACAGCTACCGTACATGAGCAAACATCACCCTGCACGAGAGAAACGACTTATGTTCGGAAAATCTAGACATAGGTATTCGCTACACAGCAAATAATCTACTTGATCATCTATCACGACACCTGCATAGTGTCTTATACACATCATATCATTTTCTTTTCATTTAACTTCCTTTCCTCCCAAATTTCCCCCAAACCTTTACCGTCTAGGCATTCCCCTTCCTCTACCCCTCAGCGCTCTTTGAGCAGCTCCAGGGGGTAACCCCCTAGTCGGAGCCTGCGGTTGTTTACTCTCCTCATTCTTAATTGTCTCATCCACACTAAGAATCAAACAGGCGGCTTCTGTCGCAGCCTGAATAGCATTAACCTTAACCAACGCCGGTTCCCAAACGAAAGCTTCAAGATTATCTCTAACACCCTCGTTTATGAAATCGACACCTGCCCAAATATTTCCCTTTCGGTGTTCAACTCGGAGTTTGTTGAGAATATCCGTAGCGTCGAATCCAGCATTGTCACATAATTGACGAGGGATAACTTCGAGGGCTTTGGCGAAGGATTTTATGATTGCTTGTTGTTTGTGAGGTACGTTCTTGTCGGCGTAGCGGTGGAGATAGGCTGAAACTTCCATTTCGCATGCTCCTCCTCCGGCAACGACGGTGTTGTTTTTGATAGCACGTTTGACAATCATGATTGCGTCGTGGAGGGAACGTTCTACTTCTGCGATAAACTGTTCGGCTCCACCACGGAGAACGAGTGTACATGTCTTGGCTGCTGGACAGTCTTCGAAGAAATTAAAACGTTCGCCACCGATTTGACGCTCCTCGAAGAAGCCGCAGGTACCGAGATGTTCAGGGTGGATGTCCGAGCAGGTGGATTGGATAGATCCTCCTGTTGCTTGAATTACACGCTCGAGGTCATCGGAGGCAACTCGGCCGGCACACATGATATCTCTGTCTGCAAAATATTGGGTTGCTAGATCACCAATGGGGAGTTTGGAGAGAACGACTTTAGCGCCAGTTTTGTAGAGAGCTTCCATTTTGTTATAGATGATTTGCCATTCTGCGTCAACGATCGCTTGGTATTCGGAAACCTGCTCGACTCGAACTTCGGCATTGTCTTTCTCGGATTTGAGTTCCAGTTCGACGTTAAGGCAGACGATCTTAGGGTTCTTGAAAGACTTGGGTTGTTGTTCGAAACCGGCGTAGGAAAATGTCTTTTTAAATGCTACACCATTGACGAAGAGGGAATCGGTCAGGGAACCGCCATTGATCTTCTTGATACCAATAAGTTTTTCGTTGAGGTCATCTTGGTCAAGAGATAAAACAGCATCCACAACCACTACCAAGGATTAGCCATAACCCCACCATGCAAAAGAGGGGTAAAATATTACTCTTGGTAAAGAAGGCGGTATTCCTCTTGATAAGCTTGCTGCTCATAGCAGTTCCAGCCAATTTACTCAAAGTCTCCCTCTTGTTGGCCTCATTAGTATTAACCGCAATTTCCCTGACTTTATTAACAGCCATAGCAGAAGCTCTCCTCAGACCCTTGATAATAGTCTGGGAGCTGACACCCTCTTCAACATGGTTCTTGATCTCCTTCAAGATCTCTCCAGCAAGGACAACTACGGAAGTTGTTCCATCTCCCACTTCTGCATCTTGGGATCTCGCAATATCCGTGAGGATTCGTGCGGCGGGGTGGACAATATCAAGGAGCTATACCCCTCGTTAGCACAACACTCTTCCTCATATAGAAGAAAATTTATACCTTCATAACAGTTGCGCCATCATTGGTAATCGTTTGCTTTCCATTCTCATCCACCAACAAAAGATCCCCGCCATATGGTCCCAGGGTGCTTCGTATCGTAGCCTGCACGGCTAAACAGGCATTGATATTCGATATAATCTGTCCCTTGCCCTGCGAAGTATCTGTGCCTATATATCCCCTTCCGTCAGCTCCCATCCATATTCCATAGCAGAACAGGAATTGTTGACTAACCCTCCTTCAGCACAATAATCGTGGGTGTTTGACCACCAAAAGACATGTTTGCGGGGCCTTTATTGCGGATGCTGGGGTGTCTTCGAGTCGCGAATATCGAATGTATCCCAAGAGACAACGGGTGATGTTTGGAGAGAGAGTGGTGGGGTGGGGGAGCTCGATGTTGGCTGCCTCTTGCCTTTGCTGAGCTTTCAAAAATTCCCGCGTCCCGCACGCGACGAAATCCGCGCTAAGAATTTTGATATCACGTGATAACGAATACGCCTTGTCAGAGTAGCTCAGGGGAGCAAGTGTCTCTATGGGATTGATATCTCTATTCTAGAGCACTAGAAGTGGCCTAAAAAGTAGTTTAACTTCAACTCCAACTAATCTAACGTTTCCACCGCGTATAACATATTGACAGCCTATAGCACAGTTCATAATGTCTATCGTATTCATTCCATTGTTTATGTAAAAGTCACACAAGGCCGGGATCCGCTCAGATCTTGTTTCCGACCCCGGAATCTCCTTTACCAGGTGAAAAGCTTCTCTGCGAAAATTAAGCCCTCCAGCCTCCTCCTCGTAGCTCGCAGTAGCATCTTTCTTCCCGTCAGATCCAGATATGCAGATGTTAAAAATGCCCTTCCATGTTCCGGCAAATCTCCATTCTCCCCCCTCTGCTCATCCTCAATATCTCTAAGCCAGCAAAGAAGTGTGGCAATGGCAGTCGAATCCCAGTTCCCTTCTCGATAATGACACTTCATCACTAAGTCCAAGGCTTTCTGTCTGGTAACCCGATCTCGACACCGAGCTCCAATGAGATACAGTGCGTGGCCAATTCTGAGCTCAAACTGATATGGTGGTGAAGACACAGTACCCAAGGTGAGATGAGGATGCACATATTCCGCTAATGAAAGAATGGCTTTGAATTGGGGAAGGAAGGTGTCGTAAGCAACTTCAGATGTGAAGAAAGCTCCAGCCAACATAATTTGGCCCATGAGTTCCGATATTCTAAGAAGTGCAATTATAATCTTCTCCTGTGTAGTACCGCTCTGTTCGACCGTCGTGTATAGTGCCATACAAGCTTGACTGAGCAGTGCTGTTTGCTGTCGATAGAGTTTCGAAGCCGATAGTCTTTCTATTGGTGGTTCCTTTGGTGTACTGAACACATTTCCTCCAGGAGTCATGCCTGCAGCGTCTTCCCAAGGTCCGCCAGATATTTTGTAAGGACAACAAGCCAGCTCTTCACACTTTGAGGCTAGCAAAACAGATTTAACAAAATGGTAATTCCTCCGTACCATTATATCCCAGAAGTGAGTTGCCGCAGTGATGTCCGCGATTTCTAGAGATAGTTTAGTCATTGCTGCATTAGTAGAGCAAACGATTTGATCGTGAACATGATTTGTTCTGTTATCAGCAAAGAATAAAACTTGGAGATCAAGTCCAGAGTAGACTACCGTTATCCCCTCGTCTGGGGATTTGAACATCAGCTCGCACAAACACCTACCCTGTTTCCCCAAGACTAATGTAGATTGATGAAAAAGCATTAGCCCCCTTTCAGCGTTAACAGAGGCTGCTCCCGGTTTGCCCAGCAACGTCTCAAAGCAAAAGACCAGAGCACAAGCAATCAGTGTTTTCTGTAGAGCGTCTAACTCGATCGATGTGGCCGTCTCGTTGACTCTTTGTTCTCGCGTCTCAATGTGTTTCCGCATCCCATTAAGCGCCCTGTCATACTGTTTTAAAGCGTATTCAAGAGTCAACGTTCCGATCGAGTTTTCGTTGTCCGGCCGGAATTCTTCGTCTATTGTTTGGTTACGGAACCTGCTCAAAGCACCGATAGCAATTAGAAAATGTCGAATGCACGGTTCTTCTTCGCTGATTTGAGGTATCAAGTGCTCCCATAATGTGGTCTTTGTAGGACCTCGAATCTGTGCAGCCATCTCATCACAGTATATCCGGAAGCATCTTGCCTCCTGGTCATTTTCGAGTTTGGGCCTAGGGGGAATTGTTGAATGTGGATCTGGGTTGAAAATCTTGGGTATAAACCTCCGGTATTTGGGAGCAAGCGCTCTAGAAGAAACAGCAACATCTCGGGGTGCTTTGGAAGACGGCGGATAGCCGTCACAGTCGACACCAAATTTTATGCATCGACGGCAGTGAGGTTTCTCCTCATCACATTTGACTCGTCGGACTCTATAGTTTCAGCGGCATCAAGAACTGTAGTCCCAGGTGTAGAATTATAGAGTATAGCTTACCTGCATGTAAAACAGCCAGTCTTTACTTTTGTCCTTTTTTGCCTCACTTGTTTTCCTTTCTCAACCGTCCCATCCGCACCTTTAAGTTGGCTTGACGATGGAGCAGGCCCTTCACTTTCCGAGCCCCAAGAAGAAATTATATCAAGTTTCAAAGATTGGTTCGACATAGTAAGAAAAAGATGGAAGCTAGAACATAATGAATAACCCAGAAATAGATTCTTATAGGCATCGAATATGTAGCAGGAGAAAGACTGGAAATACATTCGAGTAGGCGACGAGCCGCAAGGGGGGTTTAGAAGGTCCGTTACTGGGACCCACCACCCCTAGGAATAAGGAGAGTTGTTCTGGGCTTCTGAACCGGACCTGTGCTGAGGACCATTCAGGTGGCAAATAAAACCAACAAGCAATGACCATCCATCGAACGGTGCAAGTATACTTCATGCAACTACGAGGCACAGCAGTGTGGATTCAAACTTATCAAAAAATTGCCGCCATCACGTAGAAGTTGGATGTTATATACGCGAGACGCAGAATGTTCTTTCAAGCATATTTAAATCCTCTTTTTCTCTTGATACAACGTGTGGAGTAACATCGGAGTGAGTATCCTTAATTATTACAACATCGAATTGTGGGTTGTGAAAGTCCTATTTACTCGAGGTAGGGAAGGCAAAGTGAGGTGAGAGACAGGGATATTATAAACTCAATGCGAAAAGCTAATTGGTTTGAACTTCCGGGCTCCGTAATCTTCTAACTTAGGCTCCCTTATTGTAGCAATCTACAAATTATGGGACGGGCATTTTATAGCCGGTTCGTCTCCTTCTAGAAGAACCAACCGGCTCCTAACCCGATACTTGCAATCGTCTTTCTTCGAATCTATTGTTGAACCTGTGACAGGGAGTAAGTTGACTGAGACTTCAATATTCTGTAATGGAAACCCTGCACTCCAGACTCAAGGCGAACGCGATTATTCCTAAACTTTCAAGTAATCTTTTGGAGTTGAAGGAAACGCGAAATCATGGCCAAAACGCCACTATAATCTTAAGATCGCCTTCAGATGGGACTAGAGCTACTCTCCCATAGCCATCTCCTACACATAGGGCTGGTTCGGTACGATACAGTCAGAAAACGTTACCTACCCTGCCCTGGGAGAATTCGTTACCAAGGTTCCGATCTCCGGAAATCTCCATTACAGGTAATTGGTCTTCCGGAGCCAGCCCTAGGAACTACCTTAGAGTAGTCTTTCCAACAGGAACGTGCATTACACAGTCCTGACAAGGAAACTTTTGGCGGATTGCCGGCTGATAAATATCAGATCTCACCATCACAAGGTAACAAGCCCCAGAAGAAAGTGCGCAGCAAAGTTGTGTGTTGTTCCCTGGACAAGTCTCCCCTGTTCCACCATGACTCCACTTTGGATGAAGAATCTCCACCTTTAAATTCCCCAACGCGTTGCGCGCGAGCCACTCGAACCCGGACCCGAACCCGAAGTCGTTAATGCGTCAGTTGGCTCACATGAAAACAGGGAGATGTCGAGGTATACTCCCCGGCATGCCGAGACTCATGGCTGCCCACCACCTGTGCCGAAGAATAGGCATTTCGAGCCCCCCGTAGTTAGTTAGCATCTCGGGGCCATATATATGGCGGCCGTCAAGTGGAGGGAAAGATTAAATGGGCACTTCTACGATTTGGTATCCCTCCACACCGAACTAGCCATTTCCAGCCGCAAACGTTTAAGAAATTCCCTTTCCTTCTCAACCTCCAAATCAACCACATGCCCAATCCAACCTGCACCCCCCCACCCGCCTTCTCTCTTCCCACCTAACAACCTCTATCTCTCAACTCCCAGCCTAGCTCAGCTTAAAAAAATCAGCAAGTGCCCGTAAAATTTCCTCTCTAAAAATAAAAAAAGCCATCATATATTTAATGCAAAGAGAAAGAAAGAAAGAAAAAGGAATAATAAATATATAAATCTTTCCTTTTTTTTCTCAGTATTCTATATGCTAAAGTCTCGATAAATAAAATGAAAGTTGACTATATGGTTAAGAAGTCACAAGGATTTAGGATCCTGAGTTATAGAAAGGAGGTAAGTGTACGAAACTGAGTTCATAATTAAGTATAGAGAGGAGAGCGTAACATATCCAAGAAAAAAAATGCAATAGTGGCAAAATGATTGTTGAGAAGGCTATTTAAAATATTCATTGATACGCTATACAACCTAAAATATACCTAACTAAGCCAAAACACATATAATAACAAACCTAGCTCATGATAGCTCCTTAAAAACCATTTACCAAAACCATCAACTCCTAGCACCATGCAATGCAACGAGTTCCCCTCCAGACAAAACCAAGAAAGTCTACACTCACAAACCCCCCAAAACATCATCCACCACAACCCCCAACATCCTCAACCCATACGCCCTCGCCACCCCCCTCACAACCCCTAATCTCCTCTCCAAGTCCTCTCTCCCCCCGACCCCCCCCTCAACCCACTCCCCACTACACCCACAATGTTCCATAAAATCATTAACCCTCACACCCCCACACCTCCCACACTTAACATCCATCCCATTCCACTCCACCACCCACCCTCTCACCCTCGCAATCAGCCCCTCCTCAACACCCAATCTATCCCCCTCCACCCCACAAACCTCACATCTAAAATTCCACTCCCCATTCCCCTCAGCACCACCATCTCCAACAAATAGCTCATCATCCCTACAAAAATCCAATTGCCTTCCCATCGTACAATTATCGCAAACGAGTCCCTCGACTCTCAAGGACTCACTCGGATTAAAGAACTTTGCTTCCTTTGCAAACTCCCGAATTTCAAATAATGATAAGAGTTCTTTTCGAAGAAGTCGAGCTTCCATTAAGATATTCTTATCCAGACTTAAAACCTGCATGAGCGATTTAACAAGTTCCAAAGCCGGATTAGAGAATTTAAGATGCGAGCCCGGTAAGATAGGGAATTGATAATCCCCAGCTAATTCAGGATGAAGCATTTCGTCTTTTTGGCGTCGGATTAAACCGGCGATTTGACGTTTCAGCGGTTTTTCGAATTCCTTTCCGAGGATTATTTTATCTTGAAGACCGTCCTTTTCTTCTCCTAGGGCGCGAACAGGGAGTTGGGTTGGCCGAGGGGTAGATTCTACTTCCACCCCATCGATTACTGTTAGATTTCGAGGTTTCTTAAGCCTATGCATGATTTCAATGAATTCCACAACCCAATCATTGAAAATCGGTTGAAGAGGAACTGGCAAGAATTTTGATAACTGCCAATGCATAACCGTATCTAGAGTTTGATTTTCCGCTTCGACAACTTCCGAACAGCCTTTTCCTCCATAATTGAACTCATCATACCATACTAAATAATCCCAATATTCCTTGATTTCCAGATCGAGAAAATGGAATAGGGGTTTGGTTTGGATAGATTTGAGAATGTATTGACTGTATGCATATGCATTTCCCACTTCTGATTTGGTGGTTTGCAGGAGGAGACGGGTGGAACTGGCGAACACAACATGTGATCCAACGCGACGGAAATCAGTCATCAATTGTTGGAATGCCTTGCGAGACATCATTTGGACATAGTAATGCAGAGATCGATCGTATAGGAAGGAGCCGGGATTCTCCACCCACCGGACTAGGTGAGAAACCATAATATCAGCCATAGGACTTCCTTTGCATGCCTCAGCCCACCATGCTTTAACCATTTCTCGGAGGACAGTTACGCCAGCTGTTGCAAATGCGTTGTCGGAATAGAGGACATTTGTCCCGTCACTTGGCGCGTCGTCCTGAGGCGCTGCTGGGTTGAAGGAGATTGAGTCGGTGCCCTCCAGTTCGTTGATAAGTGATGACGTGAGAATTGTGTTGATGGCTAGGTTCCGTACGTCAATTTCAATACATACTGAGGGGTAAGTGCCTGGATTATTGACAGAAGGCATCTGTACAGTATCGAGTGGACCAAGAACATCATCTTTTTCATATCCAGCGTGGTCGGGTCTTGGACCACCAGACCACCATAACACGACGTTATTTTTCTGTAGACGCCGTGCATATGCAATATCGATCAAGTAACGAGGGTCATCTCTCTCAAGATTGCATAGTGGGACATCCCCATACCGGGCCAGATCTGTGAGATGGAGAATCCAAGAGCCTAGACTGAGATAATTGTTGACTAAACGTTTGACAACAAAGGCTTGCCACCCAAGAGGCGGTAAGTTACTATCCGCAATTTCGTATTTCAAAGCTAGAACAGGGAATTCGCCCAAGATGGGAACATCATGGACTAACATCCTCCGCTGCGGAGATTGAATGACAAGCATCAAGGGCCTAGACTCATCATTACGCATTTTCTTGACCAAGTCCCCGATTTCAAGAAGCGCTTTCCGACGGGTAGTGACTTGGTGGGTCTTAAACTGCAGTTTCTCCTGGTAGTCGAAACACTTTTGCCATGATTGGCCTTCAGCTTCCTGATCTCTCTTGGTCATCACATCAGCGTAGATCTTGCCAATGTTCGGCAAATCCTGCACGGAGTCCTTAGACTTTTGAAGGATGACCACATGTGCCGTGTCTTTCGCTGTTGAGAATAGGGCGAACACCTGTCTATCCCCAGCGACTACGTGGTATAGATACAAGTATGCCATGGGTGAGGGTGTGAGGTATGGCCGTTTCGCTGTTGCTTGACGAAGGCCTGAGAGGTCAAAGGCAGACTCAAGACCTTTACCCAAAACTCCGGGTTGTGTTTCATCGAACGTGCAAAGACTTCCGAGTTGTAGAACAGCTCGAACGCTGAGGGGTACCTGCTTCTCGTACACCCCTTCAACACTGGGGTGATTGAAAAGCATAGATAGCTTTTGGGCGTTATTTACGTACACCTCCTCAGGCATTGTGAGTTTGAAGAGATGCACCGACGGATGTCCATTGGGCAGAGTATGGGTAACCTTCTGGGCCTCACAGCCATCCACCTCGATGTCGGGAAGTTCCTTTCCCTTCAGATTTAGGAAAATCTGTCTCGGGACGTTGACTTTCAGGGTATGTACTTTATTGTCGATTAGAATAAACATCAGCACAATACCAGGGCTGTTAGTTCCCCTTAGTTGGAGAACCTGCCAAGTGCTCATGAAGGTGTGTTCGGCTTGATTTCGGAACGTTGCTCCAATATTGTTCTGTGCAATGGGGCGAGTCTCCCCAAAGAGATGTCGGCGTCGAATTCGAGCTTGCTTCTGAATCTTCCACTTTTGCTTTTGGTAATCGAGAAAGCCTTCATAGTCTTTTGTTGGGTCTGGCATTTTATCTGGTAATGCGGCAAATGGATTGACGGAAACTGCCTTGTCAGGTTCCGGGGATTTTCGTTTCTGCGACCTCTGCACTGTCTGCGACTGGCTCAAAGCTGCTCCGATAGTCTTAGGCTTCAACATCTTTACGCCAAAGTCTTCCATATCTTGTGATCGAAGGCCCTGTAAGTTGGTGATCTCGTCCAGTGGAGCAGCTTTGAAAAGGTCGGTCATTTTCTTCTGTTTTAACTTGTCGTCCTTGACGTTAATTCTTCGCTGAAGCCATTCTGGATGTTGTACTCTTGGCACGGGGTTTCTAATTTTTTGTAATGCTGCCGGAATAGTGATTAACTTCTGAATGACGGAGCCTAGACGCTCGAGATAATAATCCCAATCAAGCAGTGCTCTAGGATCCATATTCGCTGGTTCCTCCTTTAGCCACTTCTTCAAGTAATGCTTCTTCACGGTGGCTTCTGCTGAAAAGATAGCAACTGGGATAGCTCTCTCGGTGACAGGCGCGTTTTTAGGTTTAGCGCAGATGATGTACTTGCAGTTCAGGCCTTTGTCCTTGACCATCTGCTCGCCTAGGAAATCTGCCAGTCGTTTGGCAGTAGTGATAGATGTCGACTTTTGTGTTCCATATTCCTCGAGAGTCTTCGACATACTCCTGTTCTCGCAAATAAGATCGATGAGCTCTTCATCTGCAAGTGTCTCACCCTTCGAGTACAAGACATCGAGCCATTGATTCGAGACCTTTGCGACAGCACCATATGTCTCAGCCAGCGTTGTGCCTTCCAAGAAGAACTTGAAAATCTGCTTCTGGAAGATTTTGATAAGCTTCAACTCACCTCTTCGCTTCAGCTCGAAGCCTTTCAGCTCAGCAAGTGTTCCATCGTCGTTGAAGACAGCATATCGCTTTTTCAAATTCTTGTCTTCTTCCTTGGAGGTAGGCAAGATCATGGCTCTATATGGTCCATCGACTTCGAAGAAAATGGTGTTATCGCTGTGGGTCTTGTATTTGAAAGTCTTCGGATCCTCAAGTGTTTGATATTGGTGATTGGTGAACCTAGCATGGACTAGATGATTCAACATAACACAGGGATATGATATCGTCACTTTCTTCCCATTCTTTAGCTTGAAGGCGTAGTTCTCCGGAAACGTCGCAGGAAGCATACACCAAATACCATCAGTATCCAACTCCAATGGCCGGCCAATTCTCTCTACAAGTTGTCGAGCCATTTGGATGATATGTGCTCCGGTAAGACAAGTAACACCAGCCATTTCTAAGGAATACCAACGAGACCCCTTTCTCATGACATATCCGTAGAAAGAATTGAGAATGACCTTGTGCGCCAATTGAAGGGAATCAAAAAGGACAATCATTTTCTTTGCATTCTCAATTTCCGCAGCAGGTGCACCAGAAGATTTCAACTGTTCCGTCTTTCCTTTCCAGACCTTCTGCTTCCCCTTATAATCATACCGGCGGTCTCTGAAATCTCGAACGGTATCAATATAGAAAGGATTTTCTCTTTGACAGATAATGGCTTCTCGTTCGATAATTTTCGATTCGTGGATCTTATGGTAAATTTTCTGACTGTAAACCTGCAACCTCTTGCGAACTAGAGTAGCTTGCTCATCATAACTCAACTCTTGGAAAGTAATAGGTGGACTATTTGGATATTTTCCAGGGAACCTCTCATTCTCTAGAGAACGCCGAATCATGTTGTACTCGTCTCGTTTAGCAGGGATATATTCTCCTCTCCACGCCCAGGGCATTCTTCGATCACAAGTTTTTCCCGGCCTGTTGAAGTCACAAGCTGCACAGTCTGCCTCCTCAACCATAGAATCTGGTTGCAAACGATTTGTTGTCATGATGTTCGGATACATGGATGCAACATCCAAATGGTAGATTAGAGGCCGTTCACTTCGATTTGCCGTCTTCTTCAAACTTTCTAATCGATCAGTAATCTCTTTCTTAATTTCCTCATAATTCGTAACATCTTCCAGCTTCTTCTTCTCTTCGATTGTGATACTGAACTTCAAGGCAGCATCCAAATCCTGAATGAGTTCATCAATGGCAGTTGTATCCACGGCGAAGTTGGCAGGGATATCTGCACGGAAGACTCCTGCTTCGATACTTTCGACGTGTCCACCAACATAGGTCTCTGACTCTATGAGATGTCCTTCCCAAAATGATTCCTTGGGCGATACGTGCTTGTTCGGTAGGACAATGTTTTTCTGGTAAGCCTGCACCATGAGCAACATTTCGCAAAGGGTTCCTGTCCCTTTCCTCAGAACGGAGTCTGGTCCAAGAGGAATAATCGTACACAGCGAGAAAACGAAAGGATGAATATATTTCATGTACAAATAGTATGTTGCCACAGCATCGGAAACTGAATACTCGGAAAGAACCTGTGGTTTCTCACTAGCATACTTCAGCATAAGTTCCGGATCGATTTCGTCGGGATCGTAACCAAGTTTGGCGGTGGTGACGGCTTTCAGACCTCGACTTCCTTGGGGCAAATAACTGTCTCGATTGACCCAATGAAAACAATCCATATGCACGCTGTAATCACAGCAGTACTGATCATCGGTTCCTTTTCTCCATCCAATTTCTTGATACATATCAATTCCATTGACACTAGCTCTCGCATCTACGAATGGCCAATCGAAAAAGTCTCCGTTGTAAGTTGCGATGACGGTCGGCCTTGCTTCCTTGATATGTAAAAAGAACCTCTCCAGAACAGCCTTCTCATCTGGTTCATTGAAAATCATGAAAGGCCCTTGGTATTCCGGTTTTGGAGTATATTCGAAATCCTCGATATCTTCGGATACAATTTCTCGATTGGTGATAAGAAAGCCCTGTCCATCGATCATATACGATATCATCATAACTTGATCGATTGCTGCATCTGGAAACTTCAATGGCAGTTTCGTCGTCTCAATATCGTATGCCATTACCACAGGATCTGCTCTTTGCAGTCTGTCCTCTAAATGTTTAAAAGTCGTAACACCGTGTTTCGCTTCAACCGAATACCATAATCCCGTTCGTATATCTACACCGATTAGAACTATTCTGGTCGAAGGAGAGAATATGCTTACCCATATCAATCATTACTCGTACATGGTATGGTACATCCCATTCCCTAATATCAACAACAAAATCGCTTGCATCGGCCACAGAAACATTAAGTCGTCGTTCATCATCACGGTCGTCGTCAAAAAGGTCGAATCTAGCATTTGCGCTGTGAAGGTCAGCCTCCATCAATCCCCTTTAAAACCCTTCCTTCTCTCAAATTTCTTCCTTCTCCACCCCTCCCCAATTTGGAAGAAAAACATACCTAGCAACCTCAGCATACGTATCCATCGCATTCATATTCTTCTTATTCCTCTCCGCCACCGGCATAATATCCCTCCTCGCCGCCAACAAATCCCCAATATTCCTAAACCTACACTCAAAAAAGGTCCTCTTATACCCCAACAAATGATTCGGCATCTGCAAATCCTCCTTCTCAATTCTCTTCAAACTCTTGACCACCCCATCCCCAGGAGATTTCTTCAACCATTCCTCCGCCTCCGCTTCATGTCCCCTCTTAACCGCAACTAGAAAATAAGGATCATACTCCAACGTAGCTTTAAAGGTCCCCCCATCCTCTTCAATAAAATAACAATCTAATCCCGATCGACCTTCGATTACATTTTCGTCTTCGATGCTAGTGGTTTTGACGTTGATGAGCCAGCCGACTCTTTTCTTTCCGGAATCGTAACGGGCGAATCCTTGGGCTTCGTCGATTTTATCTGCAAGGCGGGTTGCTTCTCGTTTTCCTTCGGCGGAGGTCCCTTCTGCGTTGTTTTTGGATGCGGCGAAGGTCTTTGTTTTAGTAGGGCCGTGGTAGGCCTGTTTCCCTCCTTTTCGGTAGCCATTCTTTGGCATTCGGGGTGGAGGCATTGTGAAGGATGTCCCACAATTCGGGTGGTGGTGTTTTCAGGAGAGTGGAGATCGATTGAGCGTAACTCTAGCAAAAGAGTTTCTTACTTTCCGAGTTCGTAGATGTCGTCTGCGGGTATCATGAGTGATTCTCCAAGTCTCCCAGGGAAATTGAGGGCATTCGAAGGTGCGGTGGTTATCAAATTCTGACCTGACAGGCACACCCATCTCGAGATCCTTCCCCGGTATTGAAATCGCGTCGCGCGTCAGGGTTTGGCGCGTATCAATCTTAGCGCGTGTTCAGGGATGTTGATATAAGCTTCCGAAGCAGGGATCGATCCCATCAACGCATCCCCAACAGAGCCTCAAATCATCCCACATTTAATACTCCCTCTCACTTCCCCCACCCCCTCACCACCAACAAGCATTCCAATGACGCCCGACACCCGAGAAACCTCCTCCTCCTCCCCCCTCTCCTCAAACCAAACAACCTCCAGCCCACCACCACCAAAAACCTACACAACCTTCTCCACGCCCCCACCATCCGCAAATGCCCTCCCAGAAGGGTCCGGCCAAAACACGGCCGGCGCACATCCCAAAATCCCCAGTTTCACCGAAGGAATAAAGACGATACGAATGGAGGATTTTAGACAGGTACATATGTATCCTTGTGTGAGGGAGAGTTTGCTTTTTGGGATTGGAGGAGGGTTTGGGGTTGGAGGTGTGAGAGCTTTGTGGGGAGGTTTGTACTTTCCCCTTTCCTTCTTCTCTCTTTCCTACCTTCAATAGAAATTGGATATCGATGAGGGTCAATTGAGTTGGCTGAGGTGAGAAGAGGAGTTATGCTAATACTTAAGAAATAGCGAATTTCCCCAAAGCAGCAAATTGGGCCGTGGGAACTTTTGCTATAGCTGCATTTGCGAATTATGAATATTGTCTTTTTCAAAGGAGGAATGAAAAGGCGCAGATGAAGAGGGCGGTGGAGATTATAAGTACGAAGAAAGCTGAAAGGGAGGAGGCGGCGAGGATAAAGAGGGAGGAGAGGAGGAGGTTAAAAGAGGAGGAAGATAGGAAGACTGAGTTGGCTGGGAAGAGTAAGAAAGGGTGGTTTTGGTAGGAAGAGCGGAATTGACAGGGAGAATCGGGGGAAGAATTTGTTAGAAGATTTGGGAAGAAGATATGAGAGGCTTGTATTATGATTGTATTATGAGTTATACCCTCTATGTAGAGAGTTTAAAACTCGCCCGCTTCTCAGAATAGAGAAGAGGCATGAGGAGGTATTCTGTCCTCACTCTAAGGTTTCCTAATGCACTAAGCACTAGAAAGAAAAAAATCCTTCTACTCAAACAAATACAAAAAAGGGTATTACCAACCCGTAAAACGACAAATATCCAGTCCAACCCTCATCTCAAACTCCTACGAAATTCCACACAAGTTCAATTCGTCGAAATAATACTCGTCATCTCCTCCATAAACCTGACTCTTCTAGCAGCCTCCTCTCGCTCCTCATCCCTAATCTTCTTTCCTCTTCTCCTCTCACTTCTCTTAGCTCTCGCCTCCTTGGCTTCCCGATTCCTATATTCCATCAATTGTTGTCTCCTCTTCTGTTTCCTGGCATAAGCTTCTGATGCTGTAGGCTTAAATCCAATTCCATTAATTCCCTCTCCATCATCATCGGGATCACTGGGATCATGACCTGTGATTTCATCATCATGCCATGTCAAAGCTGCTCTTTCAGGATCGAAAACGACTGCTTCCCCTTGCGAATCCAGTTTATTCCTCAAAGGTGGTGTTCCTGCTCGTTTCTTTCCTTTTATTTTCTCGTTCAAGATATGAGGAGTCATCGATTTAGTAGAATCTCCAAGAACACTATCCTCGATCTCTCGTTCAGAATCCAAGTCCATATCCTCCAAAATCTTGACGGACTTCCTAGCCCTTCCTTTCAAAACATCCGGATCAACCTCAATACCCATAACAGCAAACTGCATCCTCTCCATTAATTTATTGCCCCCTAACCCGAACCCCAATCCAAAACTCAAACCCCCATGCACCATACCACTATTCCCCCTCTTCCCACCCACCCCGTTTCCAACCCTCTCCCTCTTCCTCTTCATCGGCGCAACCTTCCTCACCCCAGGCGTCTCCGGAATCTCCATCCTCGCCTCCTTCTGCCTCTCCCCCCCAGCAAGCTTAACCCTCTTCCTCCCCTCTTCCTCCGCATCCCCCCTCTCCATCTCATTCCCCGCCTCCACTCCACTAAACTTCGTCATCGCCCCCAAATCCAACCTCCTTAAATCCAACTCCTCAATCTGTAACCCCTCAAACCTATTCGCGACCTTGCTTCTCGGACTACCCGCTTCTTCCTTTTCCTCTCCTTCCACAACTCCAACCTCCTGCTCTTGTCTTGAAGCTAGCGCTGCGCCCGAATTCCTATGATCATGAATCGCCTCCCCCAATTCCACCCCACGAAACGGAATCCCCTGCAAAACCTTTCCCGGTGGCGCATTAAACGCACTTGTTACGGAAGGCACACCTGTACTCGAAATCGACGAGAAACTCTCTCCGCTTTGAAGTCGTAAAGGAGGGAGAGAAGGAGAGGATGTAGGTGGTGTAGGTGGAATAGTCGAGATAGGTGGGAGACCGCGTTTGCGTTTCGATGAGGGATGATGTTGTTGTTGGAGTGTCTGTGAGGGATCTAGAAGAGGAGGGTGGAGATAAGGTGATGGCATGGTCGGGGCTTTTTTTGGGGAAAGATGACTGTGTTTGTGTCTTGCACGGGTGATAAGATCGTGAGAGGAGGTTACCATAGGCAAGGCAAGGCTACGAAAGATGGGTTGGTGTGGGGTTTGGGTTCGGAATTGTGGTTTGTCGGTAGGTGAAGAGATTGAAAAAGGTCGTTCAAGATGGTGGTTGATCAAAGGATATCGAGATTTTACCAACGATTTTTGGATTAGATTCGTTGTTGGAAGTTGGCCTAGGTGTGATGAGGAGGGGTGTCATTCGTCATGGGTCTTGATTCAGCTTCGATTCTGCCGGGTGGTTGATCTGGCTTTCTCACCGCCTCAAATCCTGTGATCACCAATATTTATCAACTCCCAAAATCTCTAGTTTGTAGAAGTTTAAGTGTCATGGGCTTGAGTCGAGTCGACTGATGGCTGACTAGGAAAGTCGAGAGATCACATGCTTGACACTCTAGCCAATTCGAGATATCTCTCGGTTTTGTTGCAATTTAGAAGCCAGGAATACTACGCCTAGGAGCGTGTTGACGTACTTAAAACCTCTTTAAAAGCCTTACCTTACTTCTTATTTTAAAGGTGAACTAGATCTAGGGAAGAAATACTAGGTAAGCCTTATTAAATAATTAGAATTGACTTTTAAAATTAATATTACTGCCTAAGGCATAAGTACGTGATAAGCAACACATGTGATAGCATTTCAACCATCATCCGGTCAAATTGCAAATATCCACAGTCATCGATAGCCTACGATCTTCAGCGTGGCGGCGTTTCCACTAGACAGTAGTCTTTCCGCTGGTGCAATCAATATCAACATATTGATCGTTGGGTGGTGGTTCGCCCTGATCGAAATAATCATATGCGACCTACCCCCACTTAGAGAAAGAGGAAGATATTTAGGTATGATGTTTTGTCTTATAGATCTCGTTAACACTTGGTCCTCTTTTTGGTGGAGTTATTGTCTAACATATGTCATATCATAGCACTAGGTATTTTATCTTAACGTGCCTATCGGAGGAATAGCGTTGATTACTTTATTCGCATTCCTTAGGGCTAGATCGGACGACACATCCAATTCAACTCACATCATACGACTAAAGCGTATCGACTGCCTGGGACATATCCTCTTCGTTCTCTCAGTAATCTCCATCCTCCTCGCCCTATCCTGGGCAGGAACCCAATACCCATGGTCATCATTTCGCGTCGTCCTTCCACTTATACTAGGCGTCTTTTGATGGTGGGTTTCCAGATGGAGGTGATGCTAAGGAAAGAGCTGGAAACGAAATTTGGAATGGAGGAGAAAGTGGAGTCTGCAAAGACTGGGAAGCCTTGTTCTTATCGAGTAGAAAATATTGGCAGGTTGGCCTTTACAGTTCTCAGATCGCGAGACAAAACAAGCTACAAGATTTGCTGCAAGTATGTGGAGCTTTGGAATTACTTGGGTCTTTTTTTTTGTCTAATGGCGGTGGGTTCACTCCTGAGAAAGGCACGATAAGATTGCAAGATTTGAGGGAATTAAAGTGCATCATTCAACATAACCACTAACCCCCACAACTGAAAACTCCATCTCCCCAATACCAATGTCCCAAACCCAAAACCTCCCCCCACTCCCCGAATACCAATGTCCCCGAATACCAATGTGCCCGAATACCAATGTCCCAAACTTAAAACCTCCCCCCAAAAGAAGTCCAAAAATCCAAAAACACCAAAAATTAAACCCGCATCAAACCCAAAATTTCCTCCGCCAAACACGCCCTTGCCTCCTAGTGTAGCTCCACCCGAACATCAAATCGACTTCCGCTGCTCAGAATAAGTGGACCAAGCATCATCTTCCTGTACCGTTCACCAAAGCAAGATACTGTCGATTGTTTAATTGCATGAAAAGACCAACAAACACACCCCTCGCCCCCATTTGCTGAATTATAACCTTTTTGAAGTCAGCCTTGTCCCAAGAAAACTGATTGATAAACTGGCTGCTTACCCACAGTCGAGTGGTTATAATTACTCGTGGCTCCTTAGGTGCTTCCACTACCCTCCCCTGTCTGTGCCCTCGTTAATGTGCCAGGAATTATTTTGTTTGGGTGTTTTTCTGCATATTGCTTTCTAACATCCTCCTTTGTCGAATATATTTCTGTACCATGGTCTTTAAACCATTCAATATGTCCCCAGGTGTAATCATCGTAAGGATAATTCTCCCCGCGGTTTTCGATACTATCTTCCCAATCAGGTATACCAGGTCCCACCGGCTCAATATAGATATGTACACCTCTAGGGTCTCCTCCTTTTGTCGTTATATTGCAGGTTATACGTCGCCGACCTTGTACTCCAAATTTGTCAATACGATGAACATTCGACCTAGATTATTAATTGTTAGTGATGAAAATATCTCGAAAATAGAGACTAACCGAACAACAACCAGGTCGCACTCATAAAGTTGGCCAACTTCATTTACTATTTCCTTGATGAAAGCGAGATAATCAGGCGTTGTAGAAACTGCGCCCTTGATATCTAACATGGCTGGAGATATCACTGGACAGTAGTGTGTTGAATTATGAGATCTGGAAGGTTTGGAATGCTATCAAGTAACAAGGTAGTGAAGATGGGGAGAGTACTGAGTAATTCAAGGCCAAAAGTGCAAATCAGTTCCTTCATATAATCTCTTCTGACACATTCTGGAACTAAATGAGGATCTCCAGACACACGGTTTGCAACATTTAAGTCATGATCATTCAAGTATCTTCTTTAGGAAGAAACAAAGCGGCCGAAGAGTAGGTAAGAAAGGATGCCGTAAGACATTATGATTCAATTATGATTCTATCGTTTTGTGATTTTAAAATATTTGTAAAGTCGTGAAGTTATGATATTGTGAGGTTATAAAGCTATTAAAATCATGGAGTTATGCGCGTGATAAGAAATGAGGATGGGGATGGATAAACAAGGGTGTAGGTTTGCACTTCACGGGTTGACTTAAACATTGTTTAACACTTGTCCCAAACTGAAATCCGAAAAATAGTCTGAAAGGAGCGGAAGCCTCAATTTCTAAAGATAGCCAAAAATCAGGAAAGGTAAGAATCCAGCCGCAATTGCATTTTGTTTGACATAGGGGGTTTGTAACCATGCACGTACATTTCGGCGGTCTGAAAGCTGGGGTATCAAAGATATGAGGTTATGCGAAGTAAGGTTAAATGGAGAATCGAAGAGGGATTGTGGTGGGCGGTGTCGATGGACAGTGGGTTATTGGCTGCTTAAGGAACATGGTGTCAAAAGAGTGACTGAAAGAATGAAGGACAAGGCAAAGGCAGATGTCGTCGTGAGTGAAGTTGCGATGCCTAACCGACACTCGCTTCTGCAACCAAGTGCGCTTCAGCGAAAACAAGTTACTTCTATTCCTAGGCACACTCCAGTCGCTTCTAAACGGTTTGAAGCCTCAAATTATCACGTTTCTGTGTTATCTATAAGACAAATGGCTAAGTTCTAAATTCACAAAAGTATGGACGTCTGCCAGTTGTTCAGCTTCCTCTATACGGTAGACAAAAACGAATCTGCAACAGAAGGCGATGTAAGTTGACTTGGAAAAGACGTTAGGAGATAGGTACTTGGAGTTAGAGGGACATTATTAACCTGGCAAGTTTCACATTTCCTCCTAATGGTGGGTGTTGGCCATTCCATCCTCTCCTTCGTGCCCCACCGCCATACTCAACCAACATCACCCAACACACGGCATCAATCACACAACTTCATCCTCCATCAGGTGGTATTCGCTCTATACTCCCCATCTCGCTTACATGCCTCTCCCTCTTTCGACCGCATATTCCCTTTCAGCCTCTTGCGCCTAGATCTCTGCAGGCCCGCCGTCCTGCCAGATCCATGGGTCTTCAGCACCCCACAACCCACCGCTCTCGCATTCAGCCTGAATCCCCTCTAACCCCACCACTCCGATGGGAATATCGTGCCCCTCACCTCTCGTGACGAACTCAGTCCTTCCCTTCAATATATAACCTCCCTCTCTTCCTCTCCCCTCTTCCCAATCCCCCACTCACCCACCCAATCCCTCTGCTAACTTCCCAAACCTTCACACCAGATCATATCGAACAGAATGGCCGGAACACCCGCCGTCCAGATCCTCCCCCTCGGAGCAATCATCCAATCCTTCATCGTAGGAAAAACCAACATCGTCCAAAACTTCCCCACCCAGTCCCTCTATCCCGCCCACAACACCGCCTTCTTCGGCGAAACCATCGGTCGCGTCGCCAACCGAATCAAGAACGCCAAAATCGACAACCTCAACGGGAAATCCTACGCCTTGGCTGCGAATAACGGAGTGAATGCCTTACATGGGGGAAACGTTGGATGGGGAAAGAGAATCTGGGACGGACCGACCCCAGTTGGGACGAGGAAGATACCGGGGGTGGCGAATCTGGTTGGGGGGGAGAGTGTGGAGTATAAATTGCGAGGGGAGGATGGGGAAGAAGGGTATCCGGGAACGGTGGATGTTGGTGTTGTTTATACGACTGGGACGGAGAAATCTGCTAATGGGAAGGATATTGTGGTTTTGGGGTTTGATTACACGGTTAAACTTGTTGGAGATGCTGTCAAAGAGACTTGTATAAATATGACTAACCACTCGTATGTTATCCCTCCCCTTCCCCTTCCGTTTTCTCTTTTTTTTCCCCTATTTAGTAGAAGAACAAGAAGAAGAAGAAGAAGAAGAATATATACTAATATATTTCATATTCAAATAGATATTTCAACCTCTCCGACAACCCCACCATCGAAGGAACCCAAATCACCCTCCACACCACCGAATACCTCGCCGTCGACTCGGGCGGAATCCCCACCTCAGCAACCACCTCAGCCTACCCATCCCTCACCGCCAACGAACCCTTCACTCTCGGCCCCGTCCTCCCCGACATCGACGACTGCTTCATCGTCAACCCCTCTCTCGCCTCCAAAATCCCACTCGATACCCGTTCTTCCCCCCTAAACAAACTCGTTTCCGCTTATCACCCTGACTCAAAGGTTCATCTTGAAGTACTCAGTACGGAACCAGCATTTCAGTTTTATACGGGGAAGTATATTGATATTCCTGCTATCGAGGGGGTTGTTGGGGCGAGGGGGTCGAGAGCGGGGTTCTGTGTAGAGCCGAGTAGGTATGTTAATGCGGTTAATGTCCCCGAGTGGATGGGACAGGTTGTGCTAGGGAGGGGGGAGACGTATGGGGCGAGGATTGTTTACAAAGGGTGGAGTGACTTGTAGATTGATAGATTTGATAGATAGATAGATAGATAGATAGATAAAGAGGGTGGGGAAAATAAATTAGGAATAGCTTGGGTTTTAAGCGTATCACTTACTTTATAAATTAATAGTCACTATTTTTCATGTAATAACTGTAGTAGATCTTATATGCGTCGAAACAAGTATATTTAGGATTAAAGCTACATTGGTTGTCGGTTCATAAGACCTTCGTAGGAGTGCATGCTTTACCACGGGGCACGACGCTTAGTCTATATACTAGGTATATGCCCGTTATAGTGTTAATATGCTTGATTCTCTATAACTCGACTAATACATTCCTTATATAAGGAATATATTAGTGGGTCATATGACTATTGTACTAATATTGATATAGAAATCAAGAATTCATTAGCCAGATCGAAAAAGTTCGGGAACAAGTTAAGATGGTTTATAAGTGGTGACTTCCGCTACTACTTCTAGCCTTGAACGTGGAAATTTCGTATGAAACCAAGGATGCTGCGCAATCTCAACTGTCGATATCCTCTGCTCAGCATCACAATGAACGACTTTCTTCAATAAATCAAATAGGCATTCTGCTTCCTCGTTTGATATCTTGGGCGCTCTTCTATGCCGCTCGTCAGTCTCGTCACGCTGTTCAGGGGTGTGCCTCCCGCGAGAGTCTTCGAGGCCCTGTTTATAGAGTTTTGAGGATAGATGTGTCTTGGAATCGATCATGAGCGGACGTAAATTTTCCTGCGACCATTTGAAGGATGTGGGGAGCATAATTGGGCCTTCCCTGTCCGCCTCAACGTCTCTTACAACATCAATAAGCGGAGTCTTAAAATTTTGTTCAGGCAAAAGTGAGGGGTCAGGCTCTTGCGTTTCTCTTAATTTGTTTTTAAGCATAAGTATGTCGCTGTCTTCATTTGCAGCACGATGCCAATGCGCTGGAAATGGCCCTAGACAGTTGATGACACTATAATAATACTCTTCACGATGGCGAAATCCACAAGCACACATCAGATGCTTGTTAGCACGGATGTAAAATACAACACATGCAAGAGCCCAGTCGTCGGAGTGCACTCCAGCCTTGAGATCATAAATGTTCTCTGGCGCGTGATAATTAAAACGGGTCCTTAACAGTATTGGCTGTGGTATAGGGGCGAAAAATGCTGAGCCAAAGTCAACGAGTACGATGTTGTCCGAAAGCCATTTATTCTCTACTGCCGCGAAGTCAACGGGTTCAACAAGAAATTGTGGGGCATTGGGGCCGGAAGGGCGACGGTCTAGTCTTTCAAGGTTGTAAATCCAGGGTTGTCCTAAACGCTCGTAGACCTGCTGGTCGGTCCATGAGTCAAAGTCTTTGAGTTGTAGAAGCACATTACGAGGATTCAGATCTGAGTTGATGTTAATTTACTTTGATTTGGTGCAAGAATAGAGTACATACCTCCATGGCATATACCCAGCTCATGAAGATAAGCTACAACCTCAACTAGCTGGTAAGCCAGCTTCTGTGCCCATTCTCCTGAGATTCGGCGTCCCCACCTCGAAAAGTTCTCTAAATTTGGACCTGCCACCGAGGTGACAGTACAGAGATGTGAGCCATTCGGTCCCTCAAAGCGAAAATAATGAAGAAGTCGAGTAAACGAGAAAGCTAGAGACGGAGGTACGATTTTCTGAAGTGTCTGAAGGAGCTTCAGCTCTTGGCTTGATTGCGACTCCGAACTACGATGAATCTTAAGTGCAACAAGTAAATTTGTTTGGTAGTCACGGGCCAGCCACACTGTCGAAAATGCGCCCCTCCCTAGTTTATGCAGGATTTTGAATCTGCCGTCGTCAAAGAGATCGTCCAGGAAGGCTGGATGAAGACCCCCAGGAATGTAAAGATACTCATCCTCTAAATCGTCTTCAGGATATTCATAAATCCTACCGTACCATTCGCTACGTATAGCGCCTTCTTCAGTGCCTTCTTCAGTGCCAGTTGCTCTGCCGTCTTCTTCCTCGTCTTCTTCATCATCTTCTTCACCATCTTCTTTAAATAGCGGAGAAGGGTGAAGGGTGCTTGCTAGCACACTCTCTGTTGATTGACCTTCTTGGGCCATCATGAGTAACAACCAGGCGAAATTTCAGATTGGGGAGGATAGTTTATTAAAGCTGATTAAATTGAAAGTACTCTTAGTCCTATGGAAATGTACTTAGGTGAATATTAGAGAGGAGGTGTATGGATTATAATAGTATATATATGCTAAAGAAGGAGGTAACAAAAAATAAAGGAAAAATACACAGAAATGCATGAACTGAAAGACATTGCGCGTCGACCTATTTGGTGCCAGGCACATGTTCTCACTGTCTGGCTAGAATTCTTGTTCTATAACTAGAAAGGTACTATAAGTAATGGATATCCCTAGATCAGAATGAGCGCCTTGATTTGCTTCTCTCTAATGCAAGCCTCTTTGCTTTTATATAGAAATTCTTTTACTTTTAATTCTTTAAAAGAATTCTAAAAAGAAAAAAGAAAGACTGTCACGGGAGGAAAATCACGTATATTAGGTGATTTAAGTTGCAGGGTGCTTAATCCCTAATAATTCCGTAGCATCAGCGGGGTCGCATTGTTACGTGACAAAAACACCTATAAGGATAAAGAAGGGGGCGGAGGAGAGAATAAAAAAGTGAATTAAAAATAACTTCCTAATTGTTAGTACTAATATAGTCATATGACCCACAGGAACGTATTAGTCGGGTTATGGGTATTGATGATAATAAGTTACCTAAAGATTAAAATATCTCTCGTTTAAAATTATACCTTTAAGATTCTTAATTCCTTCTGTCGGTACGCTGTACCGAATAAGATTAAGAGCCAAGAGCGCGAATCATTCCGCGTTGTGTAGGACACGGCCTAATTTATGTGTTCTTAGTTCCCAATCCCATTCGGTACAGCGTATCGACACACTGATCAGCTCAATTCCTCAGATCAGACCGAATTATTTAACTTCATTCAAAATCGCGATACTACTACCAACACCAAAAGCCCCTTACTAACACCACCCTCACACCTCGACCACCCCTCCGAATCCTCTTAGATCCCGAACCTTACTGGTCACTATAGCGGAAAGAGTAAACACCTTAGAACAATTGTACTAATCTTCCCCATATTAAATAGGTCACTATATAGTTTTTAGGTCCCTCTAGAAATCGACTATACTTTAAGAACCTTAAGAAGTAAGTTATTCTCACCTGCTATAATAGCACCTTAACCTACCTCCCTACCTTAATCTAAGAGCGATAAGGACTGCTAGTCTTACGACATCTTAACTATCGAACTTATAATAGAAGCCGACGTTAGAGTATTCGCCCGCGTGAAGACCACAATCTACGAGAGAGAAAAGATCTACGATAAGACCCTATAAATTCTCTTCTAGGAAGACTTCCGCGGCTTTAAGTATAATAGTCTTAATAAATAGAATAAAACGACACTTACTTTAGTTACTTTAGCTAATTAGGTTAAATCAATAATTAAATTCCTTTAAATTCTAATTAATAACTTATACTAACTATAATATGCTTTTACTCCGAGTCTTCCCTCAGTCAATTTTATCTATAATAAACTTATCACCACATACCAAGACATTTTAGCATACCAATACGTAGTATCAACCCCCCTCTATATGACCTTGATCAAATAATCAATAATCTACAATCATCGAACCAAGAACAAATAAATAAAATCAAGCCATATCCTACACTAACGCGGAGTGATTTCATACCCTTAATCCTTAATTCCAGTGTACCGACTAATATCTTCTTAATAAAGACTTAGTAAAAACCTCTAAAGAGATAAGTTATTTTTTTATAATAAATATTTCTAGTCGGTGCTTAGAATTCTAACTACTTAGGTAGTGAAATTATCTCCCTCTATGTAAAATAGATCGAAATCCTATCTCTATCTATATTTAATTCTTAAACCCGGGGGTAAGGGGGAATAAATATAAAAATAATTAAATAAAAATGATGAAGAAATATTTTAATTTTATTTTTTTTATTTTTCTAGTTTTAATTTACTATACCAAGTAACGTGGCTTATCAGGACCTCGTGAATATCAGGACCTCGTGAATATCAGGACCTCGTGATTTTCCCCGCTGTTTTCTACCCTTAACTTTGATACGCGATTTCTCTACAACTATTATGTCAATTCA